>JPYR01000579.1:0-48468 GCA_000775305.1 Belgica antarctica | reverse complement strand
TGGTTTTCTGAAAAGTGAAGGTTTTTAGCCCACAATTAGGTCGGATACCTTAATCATTTTACGATTGCAATAATAAATAATTTTACATTATCGCTCGCAATTTATGTTAACTCGAAAGTTCACAGCACCGCTTCGAGGTTGTGAACTTTAAAGTTTAATGATGTCATCGTTGGGGTAAGCGACGAAGTGGAAAACACACAACTTGAACAACCGACGGTAAATTTGAAATCGAGAAAACACTCGGAAAATCGGATTTGCTTCCTATCGATTGAGTTCAAACTCCAATCAATTATTTAATAAATAAAGTATTCGCTTAGGATCATCGGTGAAAGGCCAACTCAAATTCAAAACTGAACTTTTAAGCTTTTAATTGAAAAAGTTTGCCAAAACTTTTTGTTTTCAGCTCAAATTGGTCAGAATCGATTTTGAACTTGAAATTTCTGTTCTTTGACTTGATAAACATGGCTTTGAGCACCACTTGATTTTTTGTTTATCTTAAAAACCTTGCAAAATGTTCTTCAAAGCTGAAATTAATTTGTTATTTTCTATCTTGTCTCTTGCAGATGTCTCGTCTCGAAGCTGTTCGATGTGTGCCCCCGAAGCACAATGGCGGAAATGGATCTGAGGGAAGAAGTTCGAGTGGCTTGGGGAACTGGTATCGCAGGTTTTGTGGCAGAGAGTGGCGTGGCTGTAAACATACCGGATGCTTATCAGGTAACTTTTGGCCTTTTCAGACTTGTTGCCATCCATTTGGTCGGAGATTTTGCACATCACTCACAGGCAGTGATGGAAAATTGATGCCTTGCTGTTCCAAGAATCAAATTTAATGAAGCATTGAGCAATATCTCATGAAAGCTATCATCTACTGCCGCGGAAACTGAAACTCAAGGCTAAAAGCCAAACTCTTCGGCTGTTATGATATTGCATTTTCCTTGAATTGATTGATTGATGTAATGGAAAATCTCACAAATCAGTCGAATGATTATCGACGAGCACAAAAACTCGTGCTTCAGAGATGATGATGATGAGTGAATGCAGACGACAACGATAAGAATTATTTATTGGATGACTTTAGAGAGATTTTTGATCGACTTGTGCAGCAGAACATTTAAAAGTTTTTTGTTGGAAGCTTCTCAAAAAGAATTTAACATGACATGAAACTAAAACTAGTGCCTCCAGAAGCAGACGAGGGTGAGAATCGTGATTAATGAGTCTAGGAATGGAACTTGTCTTCGATAAAAGAAAAAGTCAATGTTCTAGGTAGTTTTTCGATAGTTTGTATCATGTGGCCATAGAAATTCGATAAATTTATGATCAAATCTAGCAGACAGTAATCTCTGATCAATCAAAAAGTCGTCTCTAAGTTTTCTAAGGTTTATCGTCGAATGTTTCGATGTAACACCCAATTCTTTTGTTTTAAAAGCTTTCAATTACAAAAACATAGACAACAGAGCAATCATCCACTTATATCGCCTGAAGTTGTACCTGGTGCAAGTCAAAGATTCACAACAAGCTACTTAAATCACCCTTAACACTCAAACACGTTATCCAAATTGCATTACCTCGTCTGAACATCACAGATTTAAGGGAAAACGAATTTAAAGCACTCTCGTGTGAAAGTTTTGCTAACAACGTCATCTGGTATTCCGCTACCATTTGGCACTTCTTCTTAACTTAATTTCTGTAATCCGAAACTCTCGGGCATTAAAATTTTATGAGATTATCTTGTCTTGTATTGTTTTGCTCCTGTCAAGAATCCAATTTCCTTTCGATTCGACTGATAGCATTTTCGCAGACACTAAAATTGTTAGCAAATAATAAAAGTCCCTAAATGATCAGGAAGTTTGCCAAATGGAAGAAGTGAAAGTCTTGAAAGGGTCGTGCGAGAAACTTCAACATTTAATTTGCCGTCACGAAGCTTCTGAAATGAACGAACGGTCCGGCTAATTTGTCACAGCGGGAGTCCATTACTGGTCGCCAAACAACACTCAACTGGTTCATAATGTGATTCTATAGCCATTAATTCTTTTAAGCTCACTACAGATTACAAAAACTTTTCAATCAACAATCGACACTGAACTTGAAGCAATTTTTATTCATCATCGAAGGTTGTTACTTCAACGATGATACATCACAATTTATTTCTCGTAGCGTGCTTCATGTTCAAGGGTTGGAAACACAATTTGCAAAACAAACATGTCAGTAGGTTACTGATTGAAATTTGGCTGAGTGCCGAGATTCGTCAGCAAACCGTGGCAATTTCCGTCTCAACATTTTGTCTCCACGAATAGATGAACCGAAGACATAATTTTGAAAATCATCTCACAGTAGCGAAGATTGAGTGGGAACAAAGTTACCAAAAGCTTTCAACGCTTTTTCTCAGATCCAATAAAATATTTTCCAAGTCCTTTGTTGGAAAGCTTCGACGCGACGCGAAATAAACTTGAAAATCGTCACATACGAAAAGACAAACTTGCAAAGAGCTATCGTTTTGGATCCTTTGGCCGTTGTCCAATATAAATTTCCGACTGAAAAGTTTTAACTCGCACTCTTCTATACGATGGATATGAAATATGCTTGGGAAAATGAGATCCAAGCGTGCCAGAAAGTCCAGAGTTTAGCCTTGAGACATGCTTTGTAAATCAAGAGAAAACTGTTTAACATTTCAGTTTCGATTCAACCCTCGAGATGGAAAATATTTGTGTTTGATAATAAAAAATAATAAAATGAACGTTTCGAGAAAATCGATTCTCGTGTGAACTTGAACTCAAGCATGTGAAGTTCGAATCAGTTCGCTATGCTCTGGTTATTGTAAAAATTGTATATTGATCATAGTGCAAGCTTTAAAAAAGTTTTTATGAGCTTGTTGTGGTTGTGCTTGATCATTGTTATGTGAAATTGAAAAAATTTCAAAGCATTAGCTAAACATTTTAGCGGGTTTGCAATAGATTTTCCGAGTGAACAGGTTAACATCTGCAAATAGCTTTGATCATGAGTTTTTTAAAAAAAAGCTTTTAAGTTTAAAAAGCTTGTGTTAAAGGAAAAAAGCTTTTAAGTTTAAAAAGCTTGTGTTAAAGGAAAAAAGCTTTCAAGGAAGAGTTTGTTCTTCAACTTACAAAAACTGCACGATGCTTCCACTTAATGGATTATGGAACAGAACAGTCTATAACATTTCTAACTACTGCACGCTTCCCACTCTCAGCCTTTGTTGGAAACTTAGAAGTTAAGATGATTTTCACGTTTGTGATCATTTCCTTCTGAAAAGAATCCGGAAAAAGTTTGCAAAATTCCGCCCAGCTTATAAGTATAACTTTTAACTAAGTTCGAAATTTTTAAATTGAGATTGATAAAACTGAATTTTTTTCATTTCAAACCTTCTCAAGACATTACTGAACGTTCTACCCAAAGCTTCTCAAGCGTTAAAACAACTCATGGCAAAGCTCAAATAGAAATTGATCACTTGAAAACTAAAACTTTCGTAGCTTTTGTTTGGTGCTTGCTATCAGCACTTGAGCGGAAAAGTTTTTCTACTCCAACGAAACGTAAAGAACCGCTTGTTAAACCAAATAAATTTTCACTCGTGTGAAAATTTTTTCTTCGATGAGAATTTACATGAAGTTGCTTTCGTGATGTGTTGAGCTTTCTGTCTGCGAGAAGCGGAACCCCTTCCGCATTAACCTTTCATGTGAGAAAACCGAAAAATTCTCGTAAGATTAATGGCACTTAATATTTCACGAATGGTATCAGCAAACGTTGCATGGAAAATTTCACTTTGCAAAACTCTCAAACCAACCCGAGAGGAAAATTCTTCTTATGCTTCAGGTCTTTTAATTATCCCAGACACTTGCTGCAAACACAATATGCACTGAAGACAGCTGAAGAACGGCAATTAAGCTCAAAATATTGCATTATAAATGCCTTCGTAATCCAATTTCTTGCTCTGAAGCATAATGAAGCAATTTGTTCTGGAACGAAAACTTTATTTGATCATTTATGTTTCAAAAGCCTTTTCTGCAAGTTTTCGCTACACTGACTGGTTAATTAAAACGAATTGCGTGATAATAAATTTTAATTTTTTATGAAAATGTGACAAATGAGAAAAGCTTTTAAGGTTTGACCACAGAAGCGAAAAGCTACAAGCTTTTAAGGTTTGTCTTGGAAATGCTTTTCTCCGTTTCTTATGAAAATTTTCTGTGTAGGAAGACTTCCGAAACAATGTTGACGACGTCATAAAAATTCGGAAAATTATTTGGTTTGCAAATGTTTCTGAAAATTCGAGAAATGTCATAAAAGCTAAAAAGTTTTGAACTTTTCATAAACCAGGTCATGGAAATGTTTTTGGCTTGTGAAGCTTTAGAATTTCTTAAAAAGTTTTTCAAATCGATTTTCGGAAGCTGAAACAAGTTTTTTTATAAGATTAAAGGATTTTCTATTCAAGAGACTTGAAAATAAGCTTTAAAAGCTTGTTTTTAAAGGATTTAAAAAGGTCATCATAACGATCTTACTGAAGATTATCCTATTATAGATTCATGCACTCTAAATCTTTAAATCTTAAAGCTTTCTAAGTCATCTTGAAGTCACAAACCTTCTAAGTCTCCCCAAAATTGAATATTTTAATTTAAACAAGCGCCATAGCTCTCGAGTTTTTGCTGATGCGAGAAACATTATTTTTCGTTCAAATTCTACAGGGTGACCACGAAAAAGGTATACCGGCTGCTTAAAAATTAATATCTCACGATTCATTTTATAAATTTAAATATAGTCTGCACATTTTTTGTTCATCAACTAACTATTGGCTATTAAATGGACAAAACCGATTTCCAAAATTTCATTTGTGTGGGAGGTGAAAATGTAAAAAAAAACCGCCGTGAAAAAAGAGTTTCTTTCATATTGAACAGCTGTAACTTCTGTACCTGTCGTGCTATTTAAGTGAATTCTTCACAAAAAGAGATTTTTGATAGACCGGAAGTGCCTGAGAGGTTCTGGAAGTGGCAGTAGCTTATCTCTGGTTCAAGAAAAATGATTAATGAAACTTTGTGTGCTGGTCTACAACTAGATAACTAACAAAAACTCTCTTACAGATCTTCAATATCTAAGAAAATGGTTGAGTTATTCAAGAAAATCGATTTGAAGCTTGCATTTTTGAAGTTATGACTATTCAAATTGAAAAAACATAAGTGAAATTTTGGAAATCGGGTTTGTCCGTTTAATAGCCAATAGTTAGTTGATGAACAAAAAATGTGCAGACAGTATACTAAACTATAGTCAACTTTATAAAGTGAATCATGATATGTACGAGAGTTTGAATGAAAGTCGCTCCGCTTTTTGTCGCACGAAGGGCACTCAATACGGCATAAAGGAAATCGGAAAGCTGAAATAAATCGGTAAAATTACCGCGATCCGCGGCGACTTCTGGCAAAGCGATCAGTGACCCGGCACCGATCATCACAAAAAGTTCTAGCTGTGGAAATAATCAGCTTTCAATTCAGATTACCTCTTTCATGGTCACCCTGTATAATTAATCATAACAGATATCGCCGATGTTTAACTTGCTCTGAAAATTTAGCATCGGAAGTGTACGATTTAAGCTTTACGAGCGACGTCGCCTGCGATGAAACAGCGGATATGTACCGATTAATCACTGTCAGTTTCTGTAGTTGCAGCCATTTTTTATTGCTTTCAGAACAGTCTTAACTGTGAAAAATGATTTAAAATCAATTTCTCGTTTTTCATTGCAGGATGAACGCTTTAATCGAGAGGTTGATATACAGACTGGGTACCGAACCAAAGCTCTTCTATGCATGCCTATCAAAGATGCTTCTGGTGATGTAGTTGGCGTAGCGCAGGTGATAAATAAGCTCGGCAGCGAACATTGCTTCACAGCTAATGACGAAAAGGTGAGTTTATTGCGACTCAACGTGAATATGTTTAATTGCAAAATGCACGTGAGTGGCTGCAGCGTGATCACAAAACACTGTTCTGGCTTAGTTTATCAAATGTAATTGCATTAACCTGCGGAAAATCGATTTTGTGCATTTTCATCGGATAATTATAGGAGCTTTAACATAAGCATGCACAATGAAGCTCCTCCCTCGCTTCCATCACGAATTCTCTGAATTCGTCAAGGATTTTCGAACAAAATTGATGAATTGGTTAAAAGTTATTTTGGGACAAATTTATTTCATTTTAATGAATGAAATGTGTTCATCCGCATCCCTTTTCTATCAAAGAAGCTATTTTCAGTAATTTTATTCATGAAAATATTTCCAAAGCAACTAAGTAGCACGTTCAACATTAAATTCGTGAAAGATTATTCTGCAGCAGCGAAGTGACGTGCAATCCTCGAAGCAAAAAACAAAATCATGTTGACATAACAATTTCTTTATGCTGCATAAACATGCCGTTAGAGAATCGACAAATTTTGTCAAACATATAGAAAAAATGACAAATAAGTGTCAAAGAGCTTACGGTTACCAGAGGGAACTTTTGATTCAGATGCTGCCACATTTTATGGCATGTTTATGGGAAAAGTTAGAAAACATTCAAGTTTTGTTGTCGAGCTGACAATGTTGACAAAAGCTTCAGCTTGAGCTTTCAAAGCTTGTTAATTTAGAGCTTGAAGTTTGTTCTTTCTTGACTTTTGAAGTTTTTTCTTTTGGATTGCTCGTCAGTGACGTGACTAAACGTAAAAACTATTGAAATTTCCAAAAAATTTAAAATATTTCAAAAAAGCTTTAAAACTCAAATAATTGAAGCTTTTTGTAGCTTGTGACATTTTCGCTGAACACTCCCCAAGTATGTAAAATGTTCAAGCCATTTTTACAAGCCATTTCAAATCAAAATAACGTCTTCGCCACAAACAAACTCATGAGTAATCACTTTTTTCCCTGTTTGCGGTCAAAGCTCAAATTAGAAACCATTTCCATTCCAGGTTTTCGCATCATATCTGCAGTTTTGTGGCATTGGTTTGCGGAATGCTCAGCTCTATGAGAAATCTCAACTAGAAGTAAAACGGAATCAGGTGCTGTTGGATTTAGCACGGATGATATTTGAGGAACAAAGTACAATAGAACATATGTCCTTGCGGATATTAACTCACATGCAAAGCTTAATACAGTGCCAAAGAGTACAGGTGAGTGAAGCCGGATGGTTTGATGGGACTTTTGATGCTGATGACTTTGAACATCAACAGATACTGCTCGTACACGAAGCCTCCAAAGGCAGTTTTTCACGCGTATTTGATTTTGAAGCCAATGATGATCTCAAAGAAGACGGCGAAGCAGCGCGAACTAGTCCATTTGAATCGCGCTTTCCTATAAATATCGGCATTACGGGGCATGTGGTTGCAACTGGTGAGGTAGGTTGAACGACATTTTTGTCGCTAAAAGCTTCTTGAAATTAATTTTGACATTTTGAACTTAATTTCAATTGTTTTCACAGACTGTAACGATACCAAATGCTTATGATGATCCACGTTTCGATCCCTGTGTTGACGAGAACACATCATTCAAGCACAAATCCATTTTATGCATGGCCATCAAGAACTCCTTGGGTCAGATAATCGGCGTCATTCAGCTGATCAATAAATTTGACGATCTGGTAAGCGACCGTCGTTAACTCTAAGCTGCGCACATTTCCTTAATTATCTTCTTTTCACCCGCTAAGGCTTTCACCAAAAACGACGAGAATTTCGTCGAGGCGTTCGCGATTTTCTGCGGTATGGGCATCCACAACACGTACATGTACGAGAAAGCAATCGTCGCGATGGCAAAGCAGAGCGTCACACTCGAAGTGCTTAGCTATCATGCATCAGCATCAACAGATGATGCCGTTCGACTGATGGTAAGGGAAATTTATTGTTGTCGCTTTATGGTGATGACGACCGTGGTGACATGTTGATCGAACATTTCTCTTCATTTTTCACACAATGCAGCGCCTGAAAATCCCGTCGTCAGCATATTTCCAGCTTCACGATTTCGCCTTCGACGATCTCAATTTGGATGACGATGATACACTCAAGGCATGTCTCCGGATGTTCCTAGACTTGGATCTAGTGGCGCGCTTCCACATTGACTACGAGATGCTGTGTCGGTGGCTGCTGAGTGTTAAGAAGAACTATCGCAATGTGACTTATCACAACTGGCGGCACGCGTTCAATGTGGCGCAAATGATGTTTTCCATCTTAACGTCGACGCAGTGGTGGAAGGTGTTCGGAGAAATTGAGTGCCTTGCTCTAATCATCGGCTGTTTGTGCCACGATTTAGATCATCGTGGGACTAATAATTCATTTCAAATTAAGTGAGTTGTTGCTTTAACGCCGCTGTTGATTGATTGTGACGGGAAAATTTGCCTTTTCAGAGCTTCGTCACCTCTCGCACAACTTTACTCGACCTCGACGATGGAGCATCACCACTTCGACCAATGTCTGATGATTTTGAACAGCCCTGGAAACCAGATTCTCTCGAATTTGTCATCGGAAGATTACAGCAGGGCGATCAAAGTGCTTGAAGATGCGATTCTGTCAACCGATTTGGCTGTTTACTTTAGGTAAGATTTGAGTCTTCTTAATTGAGAAAGCTTTCAATTGAACTTTAAAATCTTTTAAAACTTTTAAAAAAATTGTAAACTTATTATGAGCCTTAAAATTTAAGCTTTTGCAAAGATTGTTTATGTCGAAAGTACATTCAGAAGCTTTATAAAATTTAAAGGAAGCTTTTAAAAGCTCAACAAATAGTCTTGAAAATGCATTGTCAATTTTAAAATTCTATAACACCTCAAACACCGATAAACTAACAAAAAAAATTATGTTTCCATAGAAAACGCGGACCATTCTTGAATGTTGCAAAACCCGCGCCGTCGTTGGAACATTGGAAAGACGATGACAATCGTTCGCTACTGAGAGCCATGAGCATGACTGTTTGCGACTTATCAGCAATCACGAAGCCGTGGGAAATCGAAAAGCGTGTCGCTGACCTCGTAAGCTCGGAGTTCTTTGAACAAGGTGACATGGAACGTCAAGAGTTGAATATCACGCCGATTGACATCATGAACCGCGAGAAGGAAGACCAGTTACCAATGATGCAAGTTGGATTCATTGATTCCATCTGCTTACCAATTTATGAGGTAAAGTGTTCAGCATAAGGTTCAATTGAAAAGATTTTAACATATTTACTCCATCAGGCTTTCGCTGATTTGTCAAAAGATCTGAAACCGCTTCTTGACGGCGTCGTCGAGAACAAAAAGCAGTGGCTGGAGCTTGCCCAGACCGCACAGGAGACAATCAAAAACCGCAAGAACAGTCTCCGATCGATTACAAACGGCGGATTGACGAACAACAACAGCTACAGCTACAACAACAACAATGGAGACGAATCCACGAACACAAGCAATGAATCGACGCTGATGTCGAAGATCGTTGGAAAATTTCCCATCGACGCTAACGGAATCACCTCGACCAATTCTCTCTTCACGTCGGCATACATCAAGCCTCAGAATGGACTGATAAATTCCTACAAATCACCGTCGATTGTCAGCTACAACAATTGGAAGAAAAACGACGAAGTGATCGACCAATGAAATTTCTTCCGCAGAAGATTTTTTCCTTAAGAATTTTCTGACCGAGAAGAAAAACGTTTACGAAGGATCCAATTGACTCCAAATCCTGCATTTTAATTGTACGTTAACGAGAATAAGAAAATAAACTGTTTTAATCTTTCATGTTTTTATTAAAAAATGAAGAAAAAAGTTTTGAACATTAAAATTTGAAGAGAAAATGGTGAGAAAGTTCCAAGAAAGTAGAGACAAAGGAGAAATGCAGAGAAAGCTAATCGCACGAAGTGAATTTCGAATATACGAGTTAGAACAATTAAAAATTAGGTGAAAGGGCATCAGATGGGAGAAGTGTAGGCTTAAATAATCAATCATAAATGACGTGATTGAAGGTTAAAAACTTGCAGGAAGTTCAAGAAAGCTTTTGGTTCGATCAGAATGTCAGTTTTTCATGAAAGCTTTAAAGTTTAACTAACTTGAAAGACAGAAGACATTATTTATGAATGAATCCCATTAAAAACGACATTCTCAGTGTAAAATAAGACGTAATAAGCCTGTGTCAGGGTGAAGTCTTGAAGTAAACAAGCTTTAAACGATTACTTTTTACCACAAATGAACTTTAAGATGTAATCAACGGTAATAGCACACATTACAAGAAGACCAAGTCACTGCAGGTGAAACTGCGAAAATTTATGTTCAGAAGTAAGGCAGTGAAAATATATGAACGGGTGAACATATTTCAGTCACATTAATATTCAATACGAATTTAAATAAATTATCAATAACGAGAGAGTCTTGTTCAGATAAGAAGGGTTCGTCGACAAGTTATGTTGTGCTAAAGCTGTTTGAACGGTGTCAATTGTTAACTGGAGAAAAAAAATTGGAATAGTTTTAACTCGCATAATAAGCTGACGATCTCTTCAGCTGTAACTTTTCGATGGAATGAAACCTAAAACTTACTTGATGCTTGCAGATCCACATATTTTTCTACAGAAATGTTTGTTGTACATTGAATCGTGACTCGTTTAATTCAAGGCATGTTTAAGCATAAAATTTACTAGACCAATTAATCAAAGAATAGATTTGTAATCGAATATGTGAAGTGATTAAGTTTAGTATTATTAAGCACGACTAACTTTTAATAAATATTGCAGTTCGACTAAGTTTTTGTGATGCTCTCTTAAGTTGACTAATCCACGATCGCTTCTAAGGAAACTCGTATTTATTACACTTTTCCGTGACAATTTTAATGTAAATCAAAAGTTGAAACTCTTTGAATGAGAAGAAGTTGCACAATTTCTTTCGGTTGACTTAATTTTGGCGCTTAATTTGCGTCTTTATTTTACTGAAATTGATAAAATATTGAAAAAGTAAATAAAAAATTCAAATAAAATTGTGTCTTTATAGTCATTTTGCCTCGTCAACAGCACAAAAAGTTTTGCTTTCACATAATCGAGAGTGACGACGCTTTTCTGGTGATAACGGCTGTAAAACGATTAGATAAGCCAGACAACCTCACGAAAAATTGTTTTGGCGACAATGCAAAAACTTTGCTGCTAGTCACACAATTTAAATTTCCTGATAAGCGGTTATGAAATTACATAAAGTTCTTCAGACTGAACACAATTGCCGACACTAAAAGCATGACTGACAGCTTGGTGGCCGCTTCCGCACCGGAAACTTTCTCGATCCACTGCTTGTACTCGCCGATTGAGTGGTAGAGAGTAATGTACCGGCCTTGATCGTCGTAAGTGCATCCAGTGTTCAGCAGAATCCCATCAATCGACTTTTCACTGCACGCAAGTGGCGAACCCTTCTGAGCTGTGCACAATTTTGAATCGCTGTATTCTTCACGGGAACAAAAGGCTTGTGGAACGGTTGAGATGCAGAATTTAGGGTCGAAGACCAAAACTGAAGCAGATTCAATCATATTGGCACCCCAGCCGTACATAGAACATGTTGCGTTCTTTACGTCATCTGCGGGAATGGATCCAAGCGTTCTTGAAGGAAGCGCAGTTGTGTTTAACTTTTCCTTCAACTAATTTGAAAGTAGTTGTCAAATAATGATAATTTTGAAGATAATTTGCAACTTACAAGAATCACGGCCACGTTGTTGATCGTTGAGTGGGAGTCGGTGTAGTTGGGGTGAATGAAAACTTCAGAAACTTCGATTCTCTCTAAAAATCTTACGAATAAATAATGAGTGTTTAATTTTAAAAGCTGTCTTACTTGTGTGGCCTTCGGTGGAAGACGTGCTATCAGGAAGAACTTCGACAGCTAGCTCTAGTAAGTGGCTGGATGCCTTTGCGCACGCTGCCGTTGTCAAGACATGTCTTTCTGTGATTACGGTTGCTGGGCATAGATGAGATCTGATATTGCTGTTCGTTTTGAGATATTCAATCACGGTCACTATGTAGCGGTCTTGGCAGACAGCTTGAGTGATAAAAACGGCCAGAAAAACTGATAAAAGTGTTGGAATATTGAACTTCATTTTGTGAACCGATGTGGCTGACTGCTTGAAAGGAACTGACGCCGCTTGCATGAAGAACTACGAGTCGAATTTGAAAACATTATCTTGTGATTCACAAATTTATGATTGCTTTACGATAAGATAAGAGTTTTTGGATTGTTTACTTAGAAACGCGTCAATAAATTCACTGCAAATTTTTATTAACAGTCAACACTTAAGCCTATCTTTTCACAAGCAATTATTCAAGATAACCACGACAGCTGAACACCACAGCACGAATGAAAATTTCTTCATATCCGCTCCGGAAACTTCTTCGATCCATGCTTTGTACTCACCGACTGAGTGGTATTGAATTGTTGGTCGTAATTGTGTATCAGGGGCGCATTCATTCGAGATCACTAGCCCGTCGATGGATCCTTGGCTGCAGACCAGCGGCGTCCCAGCTTTAGCAGAACAAATGTTGTTGTCAGCACTATCTTGAATTGAACAGAAAACTTGTGGATGTGCTGGATTGCAGTAGGTTGAGTTGTTGACAACAACCGAGTCCGCTCCAGGTAATTTCAACGCACCAGACCAGCCATCCAAGGTACAAGTTGAACCGTGTTTGATTTCACCAAGCGTCATTGTCGGTGTATCGGTTGTATCAAAATTACCAACAATATGGATCACAGCAACGTTATTGCTGTATATATAGCCAGTAGTGTAGTTTGGATGGATGAAGATTTGTTTGATTTTGTAAGTATCTGAAAAAAAAATTCACAAAAATGTCATGCCAAAGTAACTTTTCTTACATGATCCACTAACAATGATGTTGCCTTCAGTTCCAAAATAATCAACCTGCACCACCAGTTCATACAAGCTGTCGGTGTTGTAGACGCAGCCCGCTGTTGTCAGCACATGCGTTTCTGTGATGACACTGACTGGACAACGCTGCAGTTTGTCATCGGTGCTTGTTTTCAAGCGCTGTACCAAGTTTATAGCATAGATGATCTCACCGACCGCTTGTTGGGTAACGAAGAATATCGAAAGCAGAAATGGAAAATTAAGCTTCATGGCTTGTTGACTTCTGGAAACGTACTGCGTGAGTATCGATTTCTGTGTAAATAATTGAGTGATAAACGTTTAATCGTTATCAGAAGCTTATCGGTGCTAAGATGTTTCAATTTATTTTCAATTTTGATTGTCTCTGGTCGAACAAGAAAAATATCTGCGTCGTTTGGAATCGTTTTGTCCGCGATTTTCAAAATTATCACCGGTGATTTATGAAATTTACGATCTTTTTCTGATTAGATTCGATAAGATAGATTAACTAATAAACAGTTAATCGTACTTGACGTTATTGAATTTGAAACTTTTATTGCAGTCTTGGTTATGAATTTTAATAAATAACTTTTCAAGTTCACCACGAGGGCTGCCGCTAAAAGCACGAACGAGAATTTCGACGTCATCTCAGCGCTGGAAACTTGTTCGATCCACGATCTGTGCTCGGCTATTGAATGATATTGAACAATCAGCCGATTTTGGTGATCGACAACGCATGGACTGGCTGACAACACAAATCCATCGACGGTTCCTTGATTACCGCACATGAGAGGCGATCCTCGATTCGCATCACACGCCCTGACTTGATTGGTCTCAAAAAACCGAACAATAAGCTTGTGGCAACGCTGGATTGCAGTACGTTAGGCGGTGCACAATGACATTCGCTGTTTCCGAGTTAAGTTCATCTCCAAACCAACCAAAAAGCGTGCAATTTGAGTTTGAGTTGATCGCTCCGAGTGACCTTGGTGGCAATGCTGCGGGATTGAATATTTCATTTGCAAAATCGTTCCAATTTTATCGCCGCTTTGGACTCACCAGAACGACAGCGATATTATTTGTAGTTGCACCGGCATAGTTGGGATGAGTGAAGACTCTTCCAACATTTAATGTAGTAACACTCCAAAAGCTTGGTGGATTAAAGGCCCAAATTTGGATGGCGAGTTTGTACGAGCTGTTGCTGATGATTGCACAATCCGCAGTCGTCAGCACGTGTCGGTTAGTGATGATGGTGGCTGGGCATTAAACAGTTGTCTGACGAGTGCCAAGCAGTTCCTGAACTAAGGCAACGATGAACCGTTCCTGTGTGGACACTTGATGAACTAGCACTGTCAAGAAAACTGGCAGAAGAAGCGAGTTGAATTTCATGTTGACTAGCTGACACTTCGAATTGAATTGAACCTGCTGCTAGACAATTCAACGCTGGTATAGTCAAACGCGCTATCAAGCGCTTATTAGAGAATTCCTAGTCCAAAAATTTGAGATGAAGCTTTTTATTACTCGATAAGAAACGATGAATTGTTAAATGGAAATTATTTTTTAGTGAAGAAGCTCGTGATGTTCCCTTGCTTGCCCTTAGCCAACGGCTTGGCCTTTGGTGCTGGAGATTTATTTGCTGCCGGCGATTTCTTAACGGCCGGTTTCTTTACCGCAGACTTTCTCGTCGGAGTTTTCTTCTCAGCAGCAGGCGGTGAGTTCTTCTTCTTGTTCTCGTCGTTCTCTTCTTCGGAAGCCGAGTACTCTTCCTGGACACGCTCGCTTCTCATGAATCCGTCTTCGGTCTGGAACCGTTTAGTGACCCAGCGCTTGGCTTTGTGCTTGTTTTGCGCAACCTCTGGCTTCTTTTCAGGCGAGTTCTTGACGGGCGAGTCGTCGTAATGCGTATTCTTATCAGGTGAGTCATAAATCATCGCCTTGCGCTGACGCTCGGGTGTCACTTCACGGTCGAACTTGATAAGCTTCGATGTCGGCTCTTCGTGATCACTATTTTCAGCTTCATCTTCGTCGCTCGAGTCTTCCATGACGCGGATTCGTGCTCGCTTGTTGCCTTTCGGTAGATCCTTAAGCTTGATTGTCTTAGCGGCCTTTTTTTTCGCTGGTTTCGGTTTCTCTGGTGTCTTCGATCGCTTTTTCGGCGGTTCAACGATAGGTTCTTCATCTTCATCGATCTCAATCGTCTCAGACTTTTCAACGACCGGAGGTTTCTCTTTTGGTTTTTCAGCAGCCGCTTT
Organism: Belgica antarctica; assembly: GCA_000775305.1. Taxonomy (NCBI): domain Eukaryota; kingdom Metazoa; phylum Arthropoda; class Insecta; order Diptera; family Chironomidae; genus Belgica; species Belgica antarctica. The sequence goes on along the minus strand of JPYR01000579.1, from coordinate 33,399 downwards.
ACTAGTGCCTGGTTTGTTGTTGAAGAACGACGAAATCGAAGCCTTTCCAGTCACTGGCTTCTGATTTTTCACTCCCTTCTTTGCTGCTGGTGCCTTCGAGGCAGCTTTCGAGTCTTCCGGAGATTTTTTTTCGACTTTCACCTCAGCTGGAGCGTCTTTTGGAGATTCCGCAACTTTTTTCCCTGGCGTCTTGACTTTTACTGGTTTGTCATTTGCAACTTTAGGCTTGTCCTCAGCTGTTTTGGGCTTTGTTTCGGGTTTCTTGTCTTCTTTCTTCACCGCAGCTGCTGTCATGACACTGAAGGGAGTTTTGGGCTTCGACGGAACAGATTTGCTTGTTGACGGCTCTTCTTTGATGACTGGAATCTCTGGTATCTTCAAGTCACGTGGTGATTTCGGGTTCAACAAGATTCGCTTACTAAAACGAACATAAATCAATCAGAACTCGTGCTGGCTTTGACTTCAAACTTACACTTTGATTGGGTCGTAATCCGGCAGATCCAGCGGTCTCAAGTTCGACTTCGTGTCAAGACTATAGAGAACCGACCGGAAGTTCTTCCACTTCTTCTCCAAAGCACTCTTCTTGGTTTCAGGCACAATGCTGACGCAGAACACACCACTAGCGCTGCTGACTCCACTAACCACGAACTCTTGCTTCAAATCTTTCTTCTTTTTCGCGTTTTGGTCGAGCCACTTTAGGAGAACCTTGCTGGCTTCTGCGTTGGTGATGGACCAGTTGTTGGACAGCGTTTTGAGAGTGACCTCGAAGATTGGAAGGTCAGAGGTTGGAGATTGAGGGAAATTGTGAAATTCTTACTTTTTCATTACAGTCAAGGACGAGTGTCGAGATTTCCTCTAAGCAGCCCTTCTCGGTGGTCGAATCCATGCTGCTTCCACTGATTATTTGAACGATAAGCAGACTAACAATAATGCTATCGTCAAAATTAGTTTTGTTATGATCGATAGCGATTTGGCGGGTAAATCGTAGCGGGGCTGAAAAACTATTTGTGTCTCCGCTGTCGCTCGAGTCGAGGGGAAGAGAAACTTGGCAAAGCCCTAAAAACAAAAAATCGTGAAAATATTCGCTCGCTGAGAAAGAAAACTAAATTTATCACGAATCGAGTTGCGATAATACCGCGAATCGGTGTCAAACTAAAGATAAGACGTTTCCAAGTGCATGCGTGGTGAAATTCGTTCGATTGCAGTTGCTGGAACGTTGTCGGAGTGAAAAATATGAGAAATATGTAAAGTGATGATCTGTCATCGAAAGTGAGAGAATAAATCTGTGAATCGTCATACGAGCCAATAAATCCCGAAAATAGAAGAAAATGTCATTCGTGGGGAGTGGCACGACTGGGTCGGAACAAGCTCAGAAGTTCCTCGAGTCGCTGCAGAATGATTTTCGCAATCTCAGCGCTGAGACGAAGAAGAAAAATCCGCAAATAAAAGAGGTAAGCAAGTCGTTCTTACTCATTACGATGCAGGCACTGTCATCGCTTAGGGAATTCTCGAAACCATTAGCATAACATTTCGCACGATTCGCCCCTTTACCGTCGTTCTGATTAGAATCCACCAAACACCCAAGACTATCAATCAATTGTGCATTTTTATGGTTGCCCCGAGTGTGTGCTGCAGTCGAATCAGTTCATCTCCGCGGCGGGTGAAATTTCGCCCCGCTCCGATGAAGACAAACAATGAAACACTGATACGTCACGATTCCATCATCATCTCGTGTTATTTCCTTTGTTGCGTAACTTTCTCCATGATCGCCAGCCTCGCTCTCGTGAAAATCAATAAATGCCCATGCCGAACCGATTTTTTCCATTATCGCCGTATGATAACGAGTGAGTCATGAATTGGTGTCAAACAAAAACAGACGGAAATGGGTCGGCGTTGAATTAATAATCGTTGGGCTTGGCTTCTACTTATCATCGTCCCGTCTGCTGACCGTAAATTGATATGCAATTTTCTTCTCTTTCTATTTTAGTCGTGCGAGGAGGCGATTCAGAAGCTCAAGTCGGCGGCAGCCAACCCACAAACGCCCGTCTACTATGTTGTCAATCAAATTCTGTATCCGCTCGTGCAGGGCTGCGAGTCAAAAGACCTGAAAATCATTAAATTCTGTCTGGGTATGATGCAACGGCTTATCACACAGCAGGTCGTGGACCAGAAAGGCGCCAGGTATATCACAGACACGCTGTGGATGTTGATGGAGAACGGGATCGAGGAAGTAAAGGTGCTGCAAAGCGTGACACTGCTGTTGACCACAAACTCAGTCGTTCACGGCGAAACGTTGGCCAAGGCGCTGGTGCTTTGTTTCCGCCTTCACTTCACCAAAGACTCGACGACAATCAACACGGCAGGTGCGACAGTTCGACAGCTTGTCTCGCTGGTTTTTGAAAGAACGATGTTGGAGCAAGAAGAGTACAAGGATGAACCGCCGCGCGAAGTGATTCTCGAAGAATTGAAAGTTTCGCATGGAATCGCACCCAAAGGACTGAGACCTTGTGCGGCCGACGCGTTCCTTCTTTTCCAAGATCTTGTCCAGCTGGTGAACGCTGATCAACCGTACTGGCTGTTGGGCATGACAGAAATGACGAGAACCTTCGGGCTAGAGCTCCTCGAGTCTGTTCTGACAAATTTCGTGACGGTTTTCTACAAAAACCCCGAGTTTTCGTTCCTTTTGAAGGAACGTGTTTGTGCCCTTGTCATTAAACTGTTCTCACCCAACATTAAATACCGCACGGTCGTCGTGCCCACAACTCAGCCACCAGCACCACACGACAAGCCCTACTTCCCCATTAGTATGCGCTTACTGCGTGTAGTGTCCATCCTTATTCAGAAGTATCATCAGTTGCTCGTCACCGAGTGCGAGATTTTTTTATCGTTGATTGTAAAATTCCTGGATCCCGATAAGCCAACATGGCAACGCTCGCTGGCACTTGAAGTGCTGCACAAAATGACTGTTCAACCAGAACTGCTGGTGTCGTTCTGCCGATGCTACGATCTCAAGGATCATTCAACGAAAATCTTCCAAGACATCATCAACTCACTAGGTGCATATGTCCAGAGCCTGTTTGCGTCATCGCAGATGGTCGGCAGCAACACCAGTTTGCAAACGACACCCCCAGCGATGATTGCAGGCTTGCCCGTCGGTCCAGGAATGTCACCGCAGTCGGGATTCTTCTTCCGGGGCGTGTGGCTTCCGTTAGTCATGACGTTCCCAACAGGACAATCAAAATCAATTTACTTGGAAATGCTTGACAAGCTGGAACCGCCCACAATCCCCGATGGCTACGGAATATCGATTGCCTATGCGTGTCTACTTGACATCGTGCGATCGATATCGCTGGCGATAAATGGACCGTCAGTTCTCGGTGAAGAGAAACCGATTCCGTACAAGAACCGAGCGACGGAACAAGACAAAACGCTGCATTGCCAGCTCATCAACTCGAGCTGGTGCGGACTTCTCGCAGCGTTGACTCCACTCATCGACGCAAGCACCGACGAAGCGATGACCGAATGCGTTCTCAAGTCGATGCAGAACTACGCAGCACTTTGTGGCATGTTGGACTTAAGCACACCTCGTGACGCATTCATCACTTCAATCTGCCGAGCGTCTTTGCCACCGCACTACGCTCTGTCCGTGCTGAACATGGGCTACCAAGGCATGAACATCAAAGGCGGCCACATCCGAGCTGGCAGCCAAGACCTCGGCAATCAATACATTCATCCACAATTGCACGATGACAATCAACAGAGATTTCCGATCGTCGCAGTCGGAACACCACTGCCTACAAGTTCACTCCAAGTCGGTGCACATCAAGGTCCGGTCATGTTGACGGCGAAGAATCTTCAGTGCATGCGAGCGATTCTGCATCTCGCCCATTGCCATGGCGGCATTTTGGGAACGTCGTGGCATCTGGTGCTGGCCACATTGCAGCATCTCGCTTGGATTCTCGGCTTGAAACCATCAACAGGTGGCAGCCTGCAAGCCACTCAAAAACCGCAAACCGACGCGAACTCAATTACACAAGTGATGGCTGACTTACCGGTGCTGTCGACGATGCTGAGTCAGCTGTTTGAAAGCAGCCAGTATTTGGATGACGTTGCATTGCACCATTTAATCGATGCGCTGTGCAAATTGTCCCATGAAGCAATGGAGTTGGCTTACAACAACCGGGAACCGTCACTGTTCGCTGTCGCAAAGCTTCTCGAGACTGGACTAGTCAACCTGAACCGGATCGAAGTATTGTGGCGACCGCTGACAAACCACTTGCTTGAAATTTGCCAGCACCCGCACATCCGGATGCGAGAATGGGGCGTTGAGGCCATCACGTATCTCGTCAAGTCAGCGTTGCAATACAAATACGAAGTTCCTTTGAAAGAAAATGTGAAGCTTCAGACGCTGCTGCTGGGACCGCTGTCAGAACTGTCGAGTGTCCCACACGCTGACGTTCGTCAGAGGCAGCTCGAGTGCGTTCTGCAAGTTCTTAACGGTGCTGGAGAGATTCTGACGAACGGATGGCCACTGATACTTGGAATCATCGGGACTTTCAACGACCACCATAGTGAAGCATTGATTCGTATTGCTTTCCAGTGTCTCCAGTTGGTTGTGACCGATTTCCTACCAGCGATGCCTTGGCGATGTCTGCCGCTGTGTGTCAACACAGCTGCCAAGTTCGGTAGTCAAACGCAGGAGCTGAACATTTCGCTGACTGCGATTGGTCTGATGTGGAACATCTCCGACTATTTCAACCAGAACCAGGACCGATTGAGTCAGAGCGTCGGCGACGACGTTTCTGTGCTGCCGGACTTCCCGCACACCCTCAACATGCCGCACTTTGACAAGCTGTGGATGTGCTTGTACGCACGTCTTGGTGACTTGTGCGTTGATCCACGACCGGCAGTTAGAAAATCAGCAGGTCAAACTCTCTTCTCGACGATAACGGCGCACGGAAGCCTTCTGAACCCACCGACGTGGCAGGCAGTGATGTGGCAAGTTCTTTTTCCACTGTTGGACAAAGTTCGCTCGGCATCCAACTCCGCAAGCAACGAAAAGGTCGACACGAGTGGGAACATCCTTATTCATCACTCTCGCAACACGGCACAGAAACAGTGGGCAGAAACGCAGGTCTTGACATTGTCAGGAGTAGCTAGGGTGAGTTTTGACGCTTGATTGCTTTTCAAGACGTGCCTTAATGTAATTTATGTACAGGTGTTTATCACGAAGTTTAAACTTTTGCAATCAATCGGCGATTTCCCTCGGGCCTGCTCGCTTCTCCTTGAGTTCATCGAGTGCTCGGCTTTGAGCAAATCCAACGAAGTTTCACTAGCAGCTCTAAAATCGTTCCAAGAAATCCTTTACAACAAGCCAATCAACGCATTAAAATCCAGCGGCGATGACGACGAGCTTTGGAATGTAAGTCGTGACTTGTCGAATTTCGAAACTTATTTAATGCTGTCTATTTTCAGGGGGCATGGCGTGTTTGGCTAAGCATCGGCACCGAAAGCACAAAAGTTTCCTTCAACGAATCCGAGAAAATGAGCGACGAACTGTACATTCCGAGCCAGGCATTCTTGACGGCGCTTGTGCAAACCTTCCCAGCACTGTTTCAGCACATTCACACACGATTCACGAACGAAGATCTTCAAAAGCTCTGCGACGTGCTGATGAATGCTGTGATGGTGCCAGTCCACAGTGAATCGACGCCGTACATCATGAGCACAATGTCGGACTCGCTGTTAACACCGTTGCATGATGGGGTTTTGGACTGCATGGAGCTGCTGCAAAAGGAATCGAGCGCTGGATCGACACCGTTGAAGACGATTATCTGCGCCGTGTTTAAACAACTTTTAAGCTTCAGTAAATTTTCATGTTCGCCACCGTACTACGAAAGCCGGAAGCGTAACGGCCCCAACTCGATCGAGTGGGTCAGCATGAACTACATTCCATTCGGCGAGAAAGCGCTGAGCGCCGCCGTGAAACTGTACCAGCAGACTGCGAGTGACGAACGAGTCATTGAAGGGCAAATCCTGCACGAGATCATCAGGGCGCTGTCACTGCCGCTCGGTCTCAAATACAAATGCATGTCGGCAAGCACTTGGAAGCTGGCGATAACCAGTTTGATGTCGGCGTTGCATGGGGGACTGCCTGTGGCGAGGAAACACCCGAAAGACTTTGCGAACATCTGGAACGACTTATCAGACACGCTCGACAAATTTTTATTCCCGAAAAGGTAAGCTGAACAAGCTTTCTGCCCTGCCATTACTTACGATTTCACATTTTAGCGTATGCCAAGTCGAGGACCGGGGGCTGGACGAGCTTGTACTTGACGAAGCCATCGACTGTCAGTTGATTGAACAGCTACGCGATGAAGTGTTGCCTTATTCGGGCGAAATTCCGCACCATTTCATTCTCAACGTCGTTGTTCTGCTGAACAAGGGATCGATCCACTCGGTGACGGCGGCCAATCCCGGTTGTGAAACAGAAATGAAGCTCCGAGAAGAGTTCGCAAAGACTTGCTTCGAGACGCTCTTGCAGTTTTCTCTTCTCGACGACCACGGCAGCAAAGACACTTCGAGTATCCAGCTTACTAACAGCGAAGGCGGAGTCGCAGGGCAGTTAGCAATCACAGCGCTTCTGCATCGGTTCGAAGAAGTGTTGAAGAAGTTCAACGACGACGAGAGACAAAGTGGGAAGTGTCCGCTGCCGAGATACCGTTTGAGTGAGATTTCATTCGTGCTGAAAGCAGTAGCGACTCTGGTAATCTCCATGAAGAAAGCACCGCCGGCTAAAGGTGGGTTTCAAATCTGAGAACTTTGATTAATCGATTATTGGTAAAAAATATAAATTTTAGTCGGCAAGACAGCCTGGGAACAGCTGATCAGTTTATACCCTTACCTGGTCGACTGCACAACGACGTCATCCGCCGAAGTGTCGAGGTCGCTCCGAGAAGCCTTGCTGCAGTACTGTGATCTTCTTCAACCGCCGGCAAACTCGATCCATCTCAACGGCGGTAGCCTAGGTACGAATGGACTGTCGGCCAGCCATTGCTAACATAATCAAATCAACGTCGCACACGATTTTAGGTTTTTTTGAGACATTTCAAAATTAAGTAGGAGATTTAGCGTTTTTTCATTCAGATTTTTCTCGATTTGGAATTCACTTCAAACTAACACGAAAATAGCAAGATTTTTTCAAATCTAACCTAACGAAGCAATAAGCGATTGTGAATGTCGCTCCAGGAGTGGCGACGGCCAACCAATCGTAAATCTTGAAAATCTTATGAAGAATCCATAAAATAAACGATATTTTCACGTTAGCGTAGCGTTCTCGATGATTTAAGTTCCAAAAAAGTATTGACGCGTTAGACCTGAGTTCGCAAGCAAAAAACACATCGGATGCCCGCCAAAATTGAATTTTCGGTGCAATTGGGGATAAAAATTGTGCAATCGGATTTAGAAAGACAACATCAGCCTTAAAAGTCATTTTTTGGACAATACCCAGGTCCTGGGAAATGTTTTTCAATGATGTGAGAAAAAAAAGTTTTTTAAACTGATAAATGATAAGCCAAAAAAAATGAACTGTAATTAATCAAATTGGTCGCTGTGGTTGGAAGCTTGAAGCAAACGATTTCCGATGGAACAGCATGAAATGACCTGCGAACCAGCCCTCGGGGAAGCCGGTGGACCTTTTTATTGATTCTCTTTGATGTAGATGTGATTTCATTTCGTTGAATAAAATAATCGTTTAAACTTTAGTCATTAAATCATCTTTTAATGCTTGTAAAGTGACACTTGAACACATTCCACAGGTTAAAAGCTTTTATCACACGTTAAAATACTTAGCTTGAACACGGCCTTTTAAGGAGAAAGCTCGGAACCGTCCCGTAAAAGGAATTCAAAGCAGTCAGTGACACTTCAGCGCGCACTCGAGTCCAAATTGGGAATGTCAAGCGCTTCCTTTTCGAACAGCCAAGGGAAAATCTCGTTGAAAGCTTGCTCGATGAGCGGGCTGTCGTAAAACGCGTCGAAGAAACCTTCTTCTTCGAAGATTGCATCGGACAACGGGAAGCACATCAACTCGAGTGTCATGGTTGCAGCTTAAAATTAAAGCTTTAAATAAATTTCACTTCAAAGTCAATCAAAAAATCTCACCGACGAACTTCTTCCGTTCCAACTCCGTCTCCAAGTCTTCAAAGCTAGGAATTTTTCCTCGAAAATTCAGCAAGTCTAAATTGAAGACTAATTCGTCGTAATAATACTTGATGAGTTCATTGAACTTCTTGACTTTGATGTCGCAGTTCCAGGACGTCACCATGAAGTAGTAAATGTCGTGTGCGACGGATCCGTAGTAGCAGAGCTGGTAGTCGACGAATTTGACGTCGATTGGGTGCGATTCTTCATCGTAAGCGTACATCAAGTTGTTACTCCACGGGTCGCCGTGGTTCAAGACGTTGAACGCCATGTCATCGTACTTTAGAAGCTTGCAAAGCGACTCGTACATCACGTCTCGCCAAGTCTCAATCTTTCTGGCATATTTTGATCCGTCAGGAAGCTTCCCCAAAGCTTCGATAAAATTGTCCATCAGCCCACTGATGTACGGCTTGAAAAATGACTCAGTCTTCATTGTGTAAATGCCAGACTCAAATCCATCGCCGAATGACTCAACCGAGTTTCCATGAACCATCGAAGCCGCATGGAACTTTCCTAGCCAGCTCAATGACAACTTCACCTTTGTCATGTCTAAGCACCGTCGCTTGTCTGCCATTTGGTACTGCACCAGGTCTTCCATGACGATAATCGACGTCGGCGAGTCGGTTGTGTAATAAAAAGTCGGTGCGAACTTGACCTTGACGCCAGCGTCCTTGTAAAGCTTCTCAAAAGCCGGGATGATCTCGGAATACATTTTCTGTTCCTTTGGGAAGGCGCCGGTGTTCACAGTCACGTCTTCATTGAACTCGTTGGTGATCATGGCCTTCACGATGTAAACAAGCGGCAGCACCACGCCATTTTTCTCAAGCACGACTTTGGACCGGAACAAAACGGACAAGAAATTGTCGCCCGGTTTCGTTGCACGTTCGCTTTGCACGCTGACAAACGTGTAATCCGCAGGTTCCAACTTCAAATGACTTCTGATGACGTTGCTGAAGAATTTCTCGTGCAACCACTCGTTGACATTGTATTCCGACACTTTTTGTGTCCTAAAAAGCACAAAATCAGGCAAAAGACCTTGCAAATCCTTTAAAGGCTTACATTTCAACTCGATACTCGCGAAAACAACACAAAACCTTACTTTGAAACGCAAGCACCTTTGAAACGCTAATGAAAGCGCAAGCCAATCTCGATGGCTTATCAGAAACCGTGAATTTAACAATGAACAAAAGCAATGACTCAAGGTTTCTTCACATCAACAAAACAAACACATCGATGCATGCCAATTTTCTCCAATCACACGCTTCATCTAGCTCACGCTCACGAGTTTTATCGGCCCGGTGAAGTCATCGATCGCGCGTCATCAGGCATTCCAGTAGTTGACGATGCTGTCTACAGAAGTTCATCCGAGCGGTGACTAATGCACGAACGGACATGTGACTCATCCGTTGGCGATTCTCGCAATCGTGACTAAATTTAAATATTTTTCCATTTCCAGTTTCCTTGGAAGCGAATTGTGAGTGATAAGCGAAGAACGGAAAATAATTTATTCAGCTTTCAATTTCAAGCTTTTGAATAAATGAAAACAATGTTTTGAATATTTAAAATATTTTCGCTTGTGATGAAAGTCTGTAAACGCTTCATTCACACATTCATTCACCGGAGAACCCGTTTCAGCTATTTTAATTGGCACCTGACAATGATTTCAAGACCCGATGACGCCTAGTAGCACAGACGGCGTCAAGCATGATGACTTAAACCTACTTTTCTCGATCAACCTACGACACTTGCGATCGGAATTTATTTCAGAACAGAACAAGGAAGGAAGCTTTAAAAGGCGGTGTTATTGACGGTAACTCATAAAGCAACAATTTTAAAAGAATTCTTGAAGAAATATTTATGACGAGTCGTTGTGCTTTGATATTTTTGAGTTGCCACGAAGGAATGGCGTAATCTGAAGTGACGTCAGTGTCAACAAGCGGCACCAGCTCCAATCAATAATATTATTCAAGCCTTATCATCGTGAATCACGGCTATTTTTGTCTTGTTATCTCCCGATTCGGCTGTCAAATGTCTTTTAAGACAAACACGCATTGAAGTGACGCAATCGACACCCAAGCCCGAGCTGCAGCACGAGTCATAAAAGGAATTGCAGCTAAATAAAAGTAAAATTGACTATCGAGTGTCAGACACGACCCCATCGTCATGAATGGAATAGAAATTGAAATAGTCGTCTATATCTGTCGCGGTGAACTTGAAACATTTCCTAAATAACTCAAGGCCGTGTAAAAGTGTTTTGCGAAAGGTTTTTGCTTCGTCGCTGCCGACGACGACGACCCAGAGCCGCAGCGAAGAAATTCAAGGGTTCGTTCCATTAACGAATTCTCTAACGGCTTCGCACAACACATGCACAGATATCTCTAACACGCCAGAGCCACAGAGAGATCGACTATGCCCTTATATGGACTGAAAAATAAATTGAGTAACTCTACACTTACACATGAAAACGGAACAGAAAGCATAAAACGAACGGAACGTATTTTCTCTCGACGGAAAAAATGTTTCTCATCGAGGTTTTTAGACGTTTCGCTTGTTCTACGGAGTGCGCAGCTCTACTTCTTGACATTTTCATGAATGAAAGCGATTTGCAAGCGGCTCACCACTCAAGGGCTTCTCACAGGATGGATGATTTGATGATTTCCAAGGCTACGTGGCTGCCTTGCCTTTCTTTTGATCCACCCACGACCACTCTAATGAACGTGACGTCGAGTGAATTGGCCTTTAATGTGAAAACATAATGATCGACATTGTTCCCCTTCATCCGAGTCGAGAAAAAACTTCTTTTTGTTTGAAACTTTTACCGAAATAATTCGCTTTGGGAGAAGAAAATCTCCTGGAGTGTGAATTGTTACTGAAGATTTGAACAAAAAAAATCGATGAAAGTGCTTTCTCTGGCGTTCAAAGATGACTCACGCTTGTCAACTCCTTGAAGGAAATCGTAAATCAAGCTATGACTCAAGGCACCCCTGTCTCGACGAAATTTCGTCCCGAACACATGCAACCGAGTATGAATAATCAAGTGTCTAGATTATGTTCAAGGGATTTCCCCAGACATTATAACTTATTGATTATCCGACAACAATCTCTTTCGCTTAAAAACCGGTGTACCGGTGTTTCGATTCGACTTTTGCTACATAGAAAACCCGTTTTGAGGGTTTCGATCCACCCACGACACTCTGTGCCCTGGATTCGAGAGAAAATATTCGTGATTGAGATGGAGCCTTTCGTTAGATTGTAATGTGAAACTTTAATCACCAGATTTCTCCGAAAAACAGAAGACTGAACAGAAGAACACAATTAGCGGCGAAACCTGTCGCGGTGAACTTGAAAACACGTCGTAAATTCACTCAAGGCTGTCTAAGAAGTGTTCTCGGCGAAACAGAAAACGTTTCCTTCGGTGTCATAGACCCGAGAACACGCTGCACATCAATTGCGAGAGAAAAACAAGAAGGTTTGCCGTCTTCTTCGTGTTCTGACTTATGGCGAACACTGTAGCGCACCATGTTCGATATTGCGAGTATCAGAATCGATGAGGTGGGTGAACTGGTTCGACATTCTGGTGATGTCAATAATTTCCGACTGCTGTGATGTGGGCCCGCTTAATTGGTGGACTACAACAGTCACTCAATTTTGCATTCTTCGCATCGGTGGATTAACTTTTAATGCGAAAACTCGGCGTTTTCTTTTAGTTTCTTCTGTTTCGGTGCTGACTCACGAAGAAAAGCGTTCAACCTCATAAAGCTACTTGAGCTATAAAATCAAAAACTTTTAATTGCCGATTGTTAATAAACTCGCTGGGTTCGGTGCTAACGACGAGTCCAAATAAGAAGTCGCGGTGGCCTAAATCGCTCGCGGGAGGCATTGTTCGCGTGAGGCTGGAGAACAAATGGCGGGAAGTCGCTGGAGCTTGCACTTATTTGGGATGAAATCGATCGATATGCATGCGATTGTTCACCCCGAAAAGCTTATGGCTTTATAAGGTGTGTTCAGCAGCACGCTTTTCAGTTCCAATAGCATTGATTTCCCCTGAATTGAGATCACAACGTGAATATTACGCAAACTAACTGTTTAATCTACATCCAGAGATGATTAAATGTTTATAATGAGCGATATCATCACAATGTGGACGCTCGGAAAGCTGTTATGTAGGCTTGAACATCGTTTAACATAATTAAAGCAGTTAAAATGCCTGAGATAAGCTTCCAGACATGCCTTCCACGGGGCTGAGGAATGTTAATTGTCTAGCGACGAAGTAATTTGAGCACTGAGAACTGCTTTGCGCCCAATAAAGTCGGCTATTCATCAGTTTTTCTCAAAACATTGAGTCACAAACCTGTTTTCGGCTTTTGTTTGTCAAGTTTCGAGAAAGAATTGATTGCAAAAGCGTCATCCGCTCGCTCCACTGACATCGGTTCTGGAGCATTCTTATCAAAGCGAAGACTAATGGGTGTCAATGACACGGCCGGTCAAGGCGAGAAATCATGAATCATAAATCAAATTGTGAATAAATTCCACTAGCGCTGATTTCCAGGGTTCCGAGTAGCTTCCGATCGACCGGCACTGATGAAGCCACCACCACCGTCCTTATAAGGCCTGCTATACGTTCCACAAGCCAGTCATGGTCTAAGTTTCCACTCTCTAACTCTTTTCTTCCATTCTCGAACAAATTTCCCCTCACCGAAAGAAGTCAGAGCAAATTGTTGTTCATAAAAGGCACAAACTCACTCACACACACAACAAACGCACCGACACTGATTAAAAACTTTTTCAAACATTGCCATATATGGTCTTGAAACGAGACTTTTATACAAGTGTACGTGTCGAAGAGAGAGACTTTTGAAGTCTGCGTTTGTCAAGTAAAACATGAAAACTTAGTTTTTTATTAAAAGCTTTTTTTCATCAATGGAGTCTTTAATGATTTGCAGGGAAATAAGGTTTCTGGGAAGTGTGGACGGTTTTTGGTTTCTTGATGTAATGTTTAAAGCCTGCACTTGACTTTTCATTCGTTTCTTAGAAGAAACGAATGAAATCAGCAAAGAAACTGCAGAGTTATTGACGAAATGAGTTTTGACGCAGCTTTCAATCCCTTTGATGCTATGCGTCAGCTTCACTTAGTCTGATGAAGTCATCAACTCGATCTGACTTACCTTTTGAAAAAAATCGTTATAAAAAGTCATTTTAATGTAATTGCAAGCCCTCTGACGCCCAACAACCCACTGTCAGAAGAAGCACCACGTCAGCCCGGTCGAGTCTCTCGAAGAAACCAGCTCGATAGCTCCAAGAAATCACCGAACATTCTCTTTCACAGTTGCAAGCAAAACATTTCAGATCGCCGACAAACTAAAAGAAGGCTTTTAAAATCGGAGGGTAAATGGCGGAGAGGGGATGAAAGTGGAGAATCTGAAAAACCGTTCGGGTAAAAAAGTTCGGGTTTGAAGCAAACGTTTTTCTCGATTCAAATTCATTTCACATCTAGTCGTCGAGTTGTTCAGACGTTATTCAAGAGTGAGCGCTTTTTTTCCAATCAGTGAATTAAATTGCCAAGTGCTGTGCTTCAATCAAGCAAAAGTTATCCAGTCCCACAAATTAAAGGAATAGAAAGAGATTAAAGATGTGTGAAGAAGAAGTTGCCGCACTTGTCGTTGACAATGGATCCGGAATGTGCAAAGCCGGTTTCGCTGGCGATGACGCACCTCGTGCCGTCTTCCCGTCCATCGTCGGTCGTCCACGTCATCAAGGTGTGATGGTCGGTATGGGACAGAAGGACTCGTACGTCGGCGATGAAGCTCAAAGCAAGCGTGGTATCCTTACCCTGAAATATCCAATCGAGCACGGAATTGTCACAAACTGGGATGACATGGAGAAAATCTGGCACCACACCTTCTACAATGAATTGCGTGTCGCCCCCGAAGAACACCCAGTCCTGCTCACCGAGGCTCCATTAAATCCAAAGGCCAACAGAGAGAAGATGACTCAGATCATGTTCGAAACCTTCAACACACCAGCCATGTAAGTTGAATTTCGAGCGAGAAAAAACATGGCGTCGCCTTCGGTTGTCGGCTTTAAGGATAAAAAAATATTCATCCAGCCATGCGCCTTTCATTGCACCATTTTGCCGGCAAGTGACTAATTTTTTCATTCTTCCGCCCTAATAGGTACGTCGCCATTCAGGCCGTTCTTTCGTTGTACGCTTCGGGTCGTACCACCGGTATCGTCTTGGATTCTGGAGACGGTGTCTCACACACAGTCCCAATCTACGAAGGTTATGCTTTGCCTCACGCCATCCTTCGTTTGGATTTGGCCGGTCGTGACTTGACCGACTACTTGATGAAGATTCTCACCGAGCGTGGTTACTCATTCACCACCACTGCCGAGCGCGAAATCGTTCGTGACATCAAGGAGAAGCTGTGCTACGTCGCCCTCGACTTCGAACAAGAAATGGCCACCGCCGCTTCGTCGAGCTCGTTGGAAAAATCTTATGAACTTCCGGACGGACAGGTCATCACCATCGGAAACGAACGATTCCGTTGCCCAGAAGCTCTCTTCCAACCATCATTCTTGGGAATGGAAGCTTGCGGCATCCACGAGACCACCTACAACTCGATCATGAAGTGCGACGTCGATATTCGTAAGGACTTGTACGCCAATACCGTTCTCTCCGGAGGTACCACCATGTACCCAGGAATCGCCGACCGTATGCAAAAAGAAATCACTGCCTTGGCTCCATCGACCATGAAGATCAAGATCATCGCACCACCAGAGCGCAAATACTCCGTCTGGATCGGAGGCTCCATCTTGGCTTCTCTCTCGACCTTCCAACAGATGTGGATCAGCAAGCAGGAATATGACGAATCCGGTCCATCGATCGTCCACAGAAAATGCTTCTAAATTAACTGTTATCGCGTATTCAATTACCATCAAAGCAACATCAAATCAAGCCAACCAACGGGAAAAGAAATCATCAGAAAAAAATCTCTCCAGTAAAATGAAAACAGCACTTAATATTGAAGCAATTTTAGTTGAAGCTGAAATTTGCACAACATCCATCTCTTTTCCTCAAATCTCAGTTTATCTCGAATCGTTCACCAAAATTCGTTCTTTCGGGTGATACTCAAAGCATTTCTTAATTTGTCTCAACATGGATGGATGACGGAAGACGTCGTGCGTCTTCGCCGGCGACTCTTTCATTCACACATTCCACACGCCCTGAACGATACGGACTTATATTATTGCTCTTTTTATACGTTTAAACTTAACTTAATGATTATTTAATTTGAGAAGTGAAACTATCATTCCAAAAATGAAGAAGAAATTGCAGAAAAATAAAAGAAAATGCTTCAATTTCACTTAAGAATAATTTTGGGCGTTGGTTTTCTTCCTTTGCTGCATGCATATTTTTCTTTCAGTATCTTCACCCGAACAAGAATGGCATCATCGGCCTATGATTGTGGAAGTGAAACGGCGTTGATTCAGCCAACGTCTTTTGTGGCTTCTTTAACTCTTCTTTTCCTCTTTCGTGAACTGAAGCCGTTAACACAATACGCAACGGAAAAAACCGGGCAGTCTCTTTGATTGTCGGCGTAGAGATTACAATCGAGGGATTTGGGGCGAATTTTAGGGCATGCTGATTATGAGATGAGGTTGTTGACCCCCAGACGATGTTGATTTATGTTGCGCATGGAAATTAATTATGCATGCTTTGACTTGCACAACTCATCGGAACTTGCGAATTTCCCTTCGAGACTAGACGAGTTTGGAATCGTCGAAAGTGCTCAGTTGAATATCCGAGCAGCTCTCGACGACTTCGTTGCTCATTCATCTAGCACATTTTTTCGAGAATTGTTGTCGAACTTAAATATATTTAAAGAAATGACGTTCGTTGGTGGCCGAAAGAAACAGATGTTGGTTCTGCAACCGCGAGGCAAGGCGCTCTACGAAGGTAAGTTGAAGTCAGACACTAACAGCACGGAAAAATCAACTTTCATTCAATTGCAGATGATTCTTCGTTTGGATCCAAAATGCTGGCCAAGATGGGATGGAACAAGGGCAGTGGTTTGGGCAGTAAACAACATGGAAGCGTCGACTTCATCCAAATCAGATATAAGAACAACGCAAATGGACTGGGATTTGATGTTTGTTGCATTCACTTTAAAATCCCAGCAATTTAACAACAAAAAATTAATTTTAGGGCTTGAAGGACAACCAATGGACTGAGAATGAGTCGCAATTCGACAGCCTCTTGAAGAACTTGAATGGAAAATCTGCTTCCAACAGCGCTGATGAGGAAACCACGACGAAATCTTCCGCACCAAAGTCCTTGGAAGAGCGATCGAAAGCTTCCCGAGCTCGAGTTCACTACAAAAAGTTCACCAAAGGCAAAGATGTGCACAAGTACAGCGAGAAGGATCTGGCAAATATTCTTGGCAAGAAGACATTGAAAGAAGTCGAGCCGAAAAAGGAAGAAACCGTCGAGATAGAAATCGATGATGAGAAGTCAGTCGCTGAACATTAAATTCACTGCAATTTGCTGATTCATATCAATTTTTAGGAAAGAGGTGTACGAGAGCAATTTGATTGTGAACGCCGGCCTGTCAGTCACGGACTATTTCAAGCAGAAAATGATGTTAAAAACCAGCAAAGTCAATGCAGCTGAGAAGAAAGAAGTAAGGAACCAAGAGTACCGCGCTTCTTTTGCACAATTACAAGACGACGAAAACGAAGAAACAGCCGTGCCAGACAAGAAGAAGAACAAGCGAACGTTTGAGGAACCTGAAGAAGAGACTGTGGTGGTTGAAGAACCAATCAAAAAGAAGAAGAAAAAGTCTAAGAAACTTGAACAGGAAGTGGAAGTTCCGCAAGAAATCGAAACTGTCGAAGTTGAAGTGCCTAAGAAGTCGAAGAAAAACAAGAAAAAGACAGAAACTGAGGCACCGGTTGAAGTGGATCCACCTATCACTGAGAAAAAGTCTAAGAAACAGAAAAACAAAATCGAAGAGACTCCAACGCCCGTACCAACCGAACCAGAATCAGCCAATGCTCAGAGCTCAAAAAAGTCCAAGAAAGCAGGTGAGCCCCAGCGACCGATGGGCGCAAACGCAGTCTACAGCACTAATGTAATTCAAATTCCATCGCATGTCGCACAGAAGCTGTCCTGCGTGGCAGTCGATAGCTACAGAAACTCCAACGTCGGTGGAATCGTCGGCTACGGACTCACCGAAGACATCGAGATTAAAATTGTGCAAACGAAGGTCGGCGACAACTTTGCCAACACCGACAAATATTCACTCTACAACACAGACAAGATTGTGACCAGAGAGCGAGTGAACCCGAGAAAGATCTTGAGCAAACTCAAGCGAACTAAGAAAAGCATTCAAGTTATCTGAGAAACGAGAAATAAAGTTTGAAATTTAATTTTATGCTTTGTTTAGAAACATTTCAGTGTGTAAGAGGAGAAATACACTTTGACAACAAAGATCACAAACATTTTTGTCAGAGATGTCCTTATCTTTAACTTATCTTCCAGGTAGTTCCTTCGACGCTTCAACCGACCAAATTCAGTCTCAGTCTTAACTTCAAGAAGTGAACATCAAAAAATGGAAGAAACGACTTTAAACCCGCTGGATTTCTGGTGTCCAAGCGTGATCGACTTCATTTTTCAACACCTGAACATCAAAGAGTTGCTGGAGTTGAGTGAAGTGTCGCCGGATTTCTGGAGTTTCATCAATGGCTACAAAAGATTTAAAAGAAATGTAGTGTTCAAACTGAATTCAAATCGGCAGATCAAGGAAAAGGAATTGACGGCGTTGATGGCGGATTTTCGGCGTGATTACGAAAGTCTGGTAGTTGATGGAAGTGATGTCACCAAAAACATGCAAGTCTGCGCTAAGCACCACACCTGGAAGTACGTCAAGATCAGCAACATGGTGTTCAACCGACCGACGCTTCTGCAAAGCTTCATCGACGGTGTTCGAGACGAAGTCGAAGAGTTCGTCATGAGTTCGGTCTTTATCTTCAACTGCGATAAGAAAATCGTGATGTCATTTCCGAAGGCAAAAAGACTTGAGATGATCGAGTGCAACGATCAAGAAAACGCGCCCATCAAGCGAGTCTCGTTTGTTATCAACGATTGCGAAGAACTGAACGAGCTGAAACTTCATTATGCCGGCGTGAGTGAAGATAATCAAAAGAAGCTGGTGAAGGCGAACATAAATCTTAAGTCGTTGTCACTTGTTGACGTTCGCGATGCATTTTTTGAGAGTTTCAGAAGCCAAGTTGAGTTCAAGCTGGAACATTTAGAAGTGAAATTTGCGAAATCTCGATTAGTGACTTCAAGATTAAATTTCGTGGACTTTTTTTTGACTCAAAGTAGATTCTTGAAACGATTTGAAGCTGGTGGTTATGTCAGCGCAGAATTACTTGAAATCGCTTACACAATGCCGCGATTGGCGTCTCTCAAAATAAGCGAAGCAAAAACTTGGTTTCAAAAAATCAACGAACAAGAACTGCCGCGTCGACTGAAGACATCTTATACGCTTCAGAAACTGGTGCTGACAGACGATCTCACGAGTCATCCAGTCATTTGGATCGAGCTACTCAACAAAGCACCAAATTTAATGTTTTTTCAAATGTTAAGACATGATTGAAGCCTTTGAGGGAAAATATAAACCAGAAGAAATAAAATTAATCAAACCATTCTAATCGTCGGTGACAATTTAAGAGTCGGTCATTTGGTGTTGCGTTTACTTTTCAGTCGGTGGTAGATAAGAGTTGTAAGTGGCGATTGCCGGTGGCAAGTATTCATTGTTCAGCTCAAGAAGTGTCCTCACTAGCCTTTCTTGCAATCGTATTCAGCTTCATTGACTCTGTTGAAAGCCCGTTCCTTCAGTTCAACGTCGTTCAGCTGAGGTGCACCATGAACTGCCACAACTGCCAACGATGCAAAAGCAACGATTAACATGATCATTTCGCTTTGGCCTCAAAAGATTCCGCAGCTGAATTGTTACTCTGCCTTCTGATAAAAATCGTTCCAATTTATATGCAATCTTCTTCCGAGGCAATCAAAGTGATTGGGTTTTAATTGAATTATTTTTTTCATTTCACGGTCACTCAACTAGTTCTTCATTATTTGCTTATCTTAACACACTGCATCGCTTAGCATGCATCAAGAAAAGAAATACTTCGTGGTCTAACAAATTGCTAGTTATCTGATATTGACGACAAAATTATTTGTGCTGTAGAACGTAAGCGAGATTGATCATATGTCTCAAGAAGTGGCATCAGCTAAGGGGCTTAATCATTACCAGCTTCCCTTCACGTTCATCTCCCACAATCCCCTTAAACCCTGTCAACTCAGTCGAACTGACAATTTATTTGAATTTCAAGACATTCTTCTAACACATCAATGTACAGCGTTTACTTGGTTGAAACGCGAGTTCTCTTGTCCCAGGAGAAGTTGACTCCGTAGTTCTTGACGCGTTCCTGCTTGGGCTTCTCTTCCGACGAGACAAACCATCTCCAGCCGTTCTTTTCGCAGTGCTCGATGGCTTCTTCCTTTGTGTTGAACTCGACGGTCATGTTCGAGAGAGGGTCGCCAGAGGATGACCAGCCCATCAGTGCATTTTCCCAACGTTCACGGCAATCGAACTCCATTCTCCATGTTAGGAGATTGTTGGTGCCACTCTGCATGCAATTCTTCGGTGGAATAAAGATGCGAACGCGACGATCTTTGACATGCTCCTCGGGAACGCCGTTGATCGACGCGAGTGATTTCTAAAATTAAGATAAATCGCAAATCAATAACTGCTAATCCCAAGTTTGCTGCTTTTTGTACCTCCTTGGGAAGTGAGACGAGTCCGGAGAGCTTCTCACGCTCCTGCACTTCCTGTTTCGACAAAATAACTTCGTTTTCCACAATCGGGGCTTCCTTGTGCTTCAACGCATCACTTGAGTAAGCGGTCGTGTTCTGAACCCTACGAAGAAATCAAAACAAGACGGATTATCTAACAAATCGTCTCGATTAGCGCGTTGACCAGCGCAGTTCTCACCATTTGAACGAGGCTGGCGTCTTAGGCAGACGGCGAAATAAGGTTGCCATCATCTTGATAGCGGAAGTGTTTACTCTAGACACAAAATTTGCGAAGAATTGTTTTGAAGAAAAAAAATTCGGGGCGAAACTACGACGACTTTTTGGAGTTCCGAAAATCAGAAAATGTTGAAAGTTAAAAGCTGTAGTGAAGATTTTAGAGAAATTCAATTAAGAGGAAGTTTAAACTTTGGAACTCTGACAACTGCATAAATAAATCTTGTTGTCAATGTAATTAAACTTTTTTTTTGAAATATTTTAACGGTTTTAAATTCGAATTTCAACTGAGCACTAGCTGGTAAATCCGTCCAACTCTTTTCACTCACACTAACGAAGTAACCGGCGATTGTTTATCTGAATCAGCGCCAAAAGTTTTTGTGTTTTTAAAACCGAATGAGTAATTAACAGCAATCAATTAACAGTGAGAACCTCGCCCAACCTTCTTCTTCCAGCCAACCTTCAGTTGAATTCTGGCTCCGTCAATCGCGTTTTGAAATTTTTGTTGATCAACAACCATATTTCACAATTTCAGTAATTTGCTGGAAATGTCGGAGCAGGACGCAGTCAAACGGCTGCTTGAAAGACTACGTGAATGTCTGCAGATCAAGAGCCAGCCAAAATGCCTTGAGTTGATCGGAATAATCACCGAATATTTTGAAGGTCCGGCAGGATCGTCGGAGATCAGTGAGTAAACTTCATTTGAAGTCGTAAAATGTATGTTAATTCTCATCTTGTTTCAAGACTACGCAATCGAGCTGCTCTTGAAATGGAACGACCAAAAGATCAATATACTCCGCTTTCTTGCAAAATCGCTTCCCATCAGCAAGAGCGACAAGTTCAGCGACTGCAATCGAAAGTTGTTCGAACTGATGCAAACTTTGGTCAAGCTCCACCCAGACAAAGTCACCGCATACTCCAAAGATGTCATCGGGGCTTGCACAATTTATCTCCAGTCAAACCAGAGCAGTGCCATCGAGAAAGAATCGGCGGCGGAGACGATTCAAGAGTTTATTTTCCGTGGTGCGCTGAGTGAAGATGTCGCAATTGAGAAAGTCGTGTCCGATGTGCTGCAAATCTTCAAGCAAAAGAGTCCACCGATGCGTCTCCAGCAGCATGTTTTCGAGCTCCTCGGACTTTTGTCGAAAAACCACCCCGATAAATTTCCTCTGCACTTGGCTGTCGAGTTGCGGAATAAAATGCTGAACACAATCCAGTCACTTTTCAAGGACGATCGCGCGACGATTTCTCTGGTGATGATCAGCGGTGCTATTGATGGATTGAAAAACCATCTCGTGAACTTCTCACCAACATTCGAAGATGATCCGCAGTTTAGCGAAAAGCTTTACGAGTGCATGGTGCAGTTGTCGGATCCAGAGAAGTTTCCCAGCTCCAAAAGTCGCGTCGCGTTCCGAAATATGCTGGCTGTCTTGCACCAGCACGGCAATCTCCACCGAATACAGAACCTTCTCTTTCGGGACTACAAGTACTGGCATAAGCTGCTCGGAAAATGGATCGAGTCGAGTTCATACGATGACAAAAGCGCCGGAATTCTCGCCACTCAGACGTTTCATCAACAAATTGCGCACGTTTTGGAAAGTGAACGCAGCGACGATAACACTTCAGTGCTTCTTTTCCTGTTGAAGTACTTCCAAGAAACTCTTGAGTCAGCGACATCACAACCGCACGAGATTCGCATTGCCATTCGAGGCTTCGGACTGATGGCAGCTGCTTGCAAGCTTATGCTCGAGCCAAAATACCTTAGTGAACGATTCGACCTCGTCATGCAACGAACAGAGTTCTCGTACCTCACGAAAGACCGGTTGAAGCGACGTCAAGTGCTGGAGCACCTGCCCGACTTCGTCGAATCACTGTCCAAGATCATGAACCAGCTCGATGAAATCTCGGGCATTCAACTGCAGTCGCTGGAAGCCATCGTCGTGATTCTCATAAAAGATTTTCACTTCCTGTCAACGGCACATCATGTTTTGGTGGTGAAATCGCTGCTGGAGACGTTCGTCAATCTTCAAATGCTCGGTAAGTTGATTTTAAAAGATTTTGTAGCTCAATTTAAATATATTTTGTGCAACAGGTGGCCAAGCACTCGATGGAATTCTCGAGTCTGTGATTTGGAAGGGAGTTTTGTGGACTTGCAGTCACCAGCTCGTGTTTGATCTTCAAGACAACATCGAGAACGTAAGGGATTGGAAAGAAACGATCACGTATAGAAAGTATCTGCCGCTGTGGAAAGGCCTGCTTACGCCCACTGACGAACGGCATCAGCAAATTGCGAAACAAATTTTCACGCATTTTCTGAAAGACTTGTTCCTGATCATCGACAAACTCGATCTAAGCACCAAGAAAAGAGTTTTTCGAGATGAATCCGTCGATCAAGACAAAGAGTTCTTCTTCAGTGATCCAGGACTCGACCTCGAGCCAGTGCGTGCTGAGAACTACCAAATCTTGTACAATCTCGTGCAGTTCTTCGACGACGTCATTTCACACCAAACAAACGAATTTCTGAAGCTGCATTTCATCGAATGGCTTGACCTTTGGATGGACCACTCGATCAAACTGTCCTTCAAGTACCCGCTGGTGTCGGCATTCCTTCAACTCATCGAACTGTCGTTGAAAGTCATTGATCGCCTTGATTACGCCAGTGACGAATCTGAAAGCAACGAAATCCAAAGATCTATTGAGCCACTCAGCATTTTCATCAAGTCAATAATGTTTATGCGATGCCAGCAGATGTCTGGTGAACTTCAAGTGTCGTGTCTTCAGCTGATCTTCCAGGTGCCAACGCCAATCCTCAAAGATTTTACCCTCGAGATGATTCCGATCTTCATAATCGGTTTCTCAGTCGGCAAAGGCATGCTAATCGTAGCGAATCGAGCTTTGACATGCCTTGATCGACTGATCGACGCAAATGCAGAAAATCCAAACACAAGAAGATCGCTTTTGGAACAAGTCTTACCGCATTTGGAGACTTTCCTGTCGAGCCGAGATGCTGGAGAAACAGAACAAGCGATGAAGAGCTTGAAGCACGGACGAAAAGAGAAACGAATTGTGACGACTTCGAGCATCGAGACCGACTTGATGCGATTCAAGAAAAGAATTTTGCTGTTTTTAGGTAACTTTGACCCCGACGAAGCGCAGCTTGTGCTGGCTAAGTTCGAACAGAAATTGATTCGCGACTATGTCACCGAGATTTTCAAGATTAAACTGGAATGCGACGAAGACGCCAATCCAGTCATCTACTTGGATAACATCATCGAACGAGTGTGCTACTTGGCACTGTCATCAAGCGAACGATCAACGAGAATTTCCGCTTGTGAACTGCTGCACGGTTTGATGTTGTTCATGATGGGCAAGAATCTCGAAGGCAGCGCAACACTTCCGTTGTGGAAAGATCTGTGTCAGAAGATCACTGTTCTTGGGGCGGACAAAGATCAGACTGTTCGTCAACTCTTTGAGCCACTCCTGATGCAGATGATGCATTTCTTCTCGCAGCCAACGAAAATCCTGAGCCCAATGACAACTGCGCTTGTGGAAAGTCTTTTGACGACCATTTGCTACCGTGAGAGCAGCGGCGTTCAGGATTTGTCAGCTCGGCTGCTTCGTGAGTTCATTTTGTGGCTGAACAGATCGACAGACCGTGATCAACGACAAGTCTCGCCTGTTAAACTTGTCGATCTCTTCTACGAGATGCGAAAGATGTCAATCGAAACCGATGCATCGAGGAGAACGGGCGCGACACTTGCGTTCAACAACATCTACCGAATTATCCGTGAAGACGAAGCTTTGATCAATATTTATTGGATCTTTCTGTTGGATGTCTTCGGCACGAATTTCAAGTTAGTTTTTGTGATTTTAACTTTGATCGTTTATTAATCACAAATTATTTTTTAGGAACAGCGAAGATTTTTCCGTCGACCTCAACAGCAGCTTCATGGACGGACGCCGCTTTGAACAAGTATCCGCCAGCATGGAACATTTGACTCGAGTCTTCGTGCAGCGCAGCGACATTTTCCATAAAAACAACAACGACCGCATTCTACCGACTGGTTTCGAAGGAATCACGCTTCTCGACGTGCTGAAATGGTTGTTCCAAGAAAGCGGAAGAAGCCAATACAACTATCGACACAAGTGCATGGCAATGTTTACGGAGATTTTGCCCGAGTGCGCCTCGAAAGAAGATTTCTACGGCCAATACTTGGGAGTGGACAAAATTCTAGCGGTTGGCGAAGCTGAGGGAATCGGAAAGCATCCAGACTTGTCGCACTTGAGCGAGTGCCATGATCCGATTTTCCGCGAAATTTACAAGTGGATGGAATCATTCCTTACGTCGTTGGATTTCTACATTTGGATTTTTGAGACTGAATTGCTACCAAAGCAAGACATCGACGAGTTTTTAAAGAGATCAGTTATCATCCACACAATCAGTTTCTTCATGAAAAGCATCGTCAGCAAGGACATTATCGATTTAGTGCGAATAATCAACGAAGCGCTGTTCACTAAAAGCCAAATCAGCTTCGAGACCAAAATGTGCAACCGCAACTTGGAGAACATCGACACTATTCGCTGTTTAATCTTGGTGCGGATCATCGATTTCCTGACAATTCTAATCAAGGAACAGTCGCTCGATCAGTTTTGGCGCGACAACGAAGCTGAAATCTTGAAAATAACAAAACTTTTAATCTTCAAGCCACAGCGACTCAGCTTCGATCACAAGACGCAGAACCCGCTGCTGCAGCTGCCAAATCGTCTCGTCAAGTTTTTGAAGTCAGCTTGTGAATCGGCGACTCCGGACTTCAAAGTTGCATTGAAAAACATTCTGAAGAAAAAACTGATGAAGCATTTCAACATGATTTGCCATGAATGCGAAGAGATATTAAAACGCAACTCAGTGATTCCGTTGGTTCTTACAAAACTAAACGGCCTTGAACTGATCATTGCGAATGTCAGGCAGCATCTCGACCTAGACGTGCTTGGCGAAGATCTTCTTTTCAAAACCGCGCAAGTTCTGATCAACCACTTGTTCGCTTCGGTCGCCGAGACAAGGTTGGAAATTTCGCGGCCACGTCACTTCTCACCGTCAATCAAAGCTTTCGCATCCAGTATCATGCGTTTGTGCTTCAAAATCGACGCTTTTCTGGCGAAAATCATTTTGTTCTCGTTCAACAGCGTCAGTCTCAAGATTTCCGAGGTGTGCATCGTGCTTCACGGCGAACATTTCCTGCAAACCTTCAAGAACCCTGTTTTTGAAATGTTCACATCGATGCTGACGCTGACAGTCGAGACTTTAGTCGCTAATATGAAAGAAACAATCGACGCCAACCGCTTTAGACTTTTGTCGATCCTGACAGATCTGAACGAGTACATCTTCAAGCATCACCAAGACAACATCGAGCTTCTTCAAGAAAACGTCACCGTGGCAGTGGCGCAATGGCCAAAGATCATGGAAGTTGCGCTAAAAATGGAGAACAAACAGAACTGCGTTGACCTCGCTTTAATCAACTTTGTAACTCACATGGCGATGGCAAGTCCAATTGAGCTTTACGAGTTAGGACAAAAGCTCGACAAACTGCAGTCGTGGATGTTCGCACTGTTCGAAAACAAAGAAAACTCGCTTGAGTTGAAATCCAAAGCAGTTTTGCTGCTGCCTTGTATCACAAGCGCTGAAGACAAAATAAACGAGAAACTGATGAAAGCTTTGAGTGCAATCCAGCAAAAGCACATACCGTTAAGAAGCAACGAGTTTCCAGAAGGAAGCTTGGAACGTGCTGGCCTTGTTGCGATCACAAATTCAATCTTCAAGTCGCTGTTGCGCTCACGATCACCTGTGATTTACCGTTTCATCATCAACGTGGCGATCGCAGATGAAAATTACATTCTCGAGACGAAGCTTCAACAAGTCCAAGTCGAGTTGATGGAGAACTTGACGACACAGGAGCAAGAAATCATTGTAAACCAAACATTCGACGCTTTTCTGAACGGAGGATTTGAACCGGAAGTTCGACTCAGCTTTGTCTCAAGATTTCTGCTGACTTTGATGAAGAACTCGAGTATCAATACAATGCTTGCATTTTTCCGGCAGAAAATGGGCTTCGTTTGGAACTTGATGGACTCGCCGCTGAACGTAGACACCGAAAACGCGCTCGTGAACCGATGCGGTGCTTACATGGTCGTCGAAGCTTTCTTCGCGTCTGTTCCTTGCGAAATGGTTGAACGAGAAAACTACAGCTACGCCGGCAAGATCAACAACGGAACTGGATTGATCAAGGATCTCATAAAAAAAACGCGAGACGAGCGCAAAGACGTCGTTTTTGTAGTTGATGATCCGGTTAAGCAAGAACTGTTCCGAAAATTCCAGTGCTATTGCTACCGTGCCTTAGCCGCGACGGTTTCAAACACAAAAGAAAACCCCGAGCTCTACAACATCACGTTGTTCAAAGAGAATCCGCAAGCAAACACGTTCATTTGGAGCAAACTCATTGACACACGAAACGACGAGCTGTACCAAATTGCCACGCAAGAGCTCGAAGAACTTCCGCGAGTCAAAGAATACATCATAAGCGTCAAAGACATCAAGTCAAACAAGGAAGCGTCGACGAAGTACATCGAGTCGATTTCCATCTTCGATCGATCGTTGAGTCAGTCGCTTACCAAAAATGATTTGACTTATTCCGTGGTTTACACTAAGAAAGAAGCTTTGCTGAAGGAACAAGAGCGTCGTGAAATGGAACACCAGCAAACCATGAAGATTCAGCTGGAATCGACGCCTATCAATGACCACGAAATTATGTCAGTGCTTGTCGGTGTCGTGAACCACATCAGCCATAGCAAAATCTCGCCGTGCATGAACCTCGAGAAGTACGAGGTGAAAAAGTACGAATGGGTGTTGTCACTGGCCGCATCGATGAGACTTCAAAGCAACCACAAGAATGTGCGGATTTTCATTGCGAAACTCGTCGACAACTGTCGGTCGGTGTTCGTGAACTACGCGAAGCAACTTTTAGGATCGGTTTTGTCGGTCATCACTGACGGATGTCTTGGCAACAGAATGAGCTACTTCGTGACCGACCTCGTGACGATGCTTTTGTCGTGGAGTCACGTCTACAAACCCACGGAGCTGAGTGAAAAGCAGGATGCCTGCGCTTTGTTGAAGTTTTTGATGGAAAACGCTTTCAACGAGCGAGATGAAATCTTCAAACTCAACTTGGAACTGATCAAGAAGCTCGTTGAGACGTGGAGTGAAGTTTTAGCGGAGAAAATTCCGACGCAGACTCTGCTGGATTTGCTTCAGGAGTCAAACCAGCAGCTCAAGTGCGGGATTCAACTGAACGCGGTGATCCTAGCAAACAACTTGGTTCCATGGGCGGACGATCAGCGCAACACGTTCATAACTGCCGTCGTCGGATGTTTCGGCAACTCAAGTGCTTCAGTGTACCAAGCAGCTGCGCAACTTCTTGGAATGTTTTTGCACAACATTGTCGGCGATGAGATCATCGTTGAAGGAGACGAAAATAACAACTTAATCAGTGAAATCGTCTTGAAACTGGATCGAATCCGTAAAAAGTCTGGAAACGACATCAACGTCTTCCTGCAGCTACTCTACGGAATCCAGAAAGGATTTCCGCGCATCCTTGATACGTTCATGACGCTCATCAAGTTCAACATTCCGCGGGCATTACGCAAGATCAAATGCATTTACCTCGAAATGTTCCTGTCCAGACTGGAAATCGACGGTGAAAATGTTTATCGCGAAATTATTTCAATCGGAACTCGAGATCTGCTGAAGCAGACTGAGTATCAGCACATCACTTTGCACATCGTCAACAAGGCCTTGGAGTACCTGAAGAAAGAAGAAGTCACCGACATTTTGGATGACTTGGTTGCGCTGATGCGATCACCAAACGACGACGTCAGAAGAATTCTTTACGAAATCATGATTTTCATCGTCGAAAAGTTCCGGCACGACGCGAGCTTCGACCTTACAGTGCCAATGCGGGTTCTTCTCAAAGGTTTCACCGACTCTGACCCTCAAATATACAATCGAGTGACGAACTTCTTCAGTATCGAGGGACAAATTCCCAAGAAATTCTCGCAACGTTTCGAGGATCTTCTTGAAAAGTATTACGATCCGTCCTTGGAGAAAGAATTTCTGCACTATTCAACTCAGCTGCTTCTCGACATTTCTATCCGTCATCCGCGATCGAAGAAGCCACTTCTCGACTATGACCACACCAAAGACCGCGAGTTCTTTGAGTATCCGATCTCGACCAAGTCAAGCTCGCAACGTTCACTGCCGCCGCTGTTTATTCAATCTCAGCAGACGCAACTGCTAGCCGGTGAAGGTTCGGTTTACGATCAGATGATCCGCGCAACGCAACTAAACAGCGGTAATCAAATGTTCTCGCCAACTCAAGATCCTGTGAAGATGTCGCAAGTGCCGCAAACGTTTTCGTTCAAACAAACTCAAGACTCGCTTTTCGTTGGACTCAGACCGCAGTTCCTTAATCGACGATCGAAAACTTGTTCACTGACAACCGATGATGTCGATCCTGATGAACTGATCGTGCAAAACAAAGAACGCGCGAAGCCTGATGCGTTCGATTACCTTCGAATGCGAGTGGCTCGTAAAGATGCGCAAGTGAAATCCAAAGAATTCGCCATGAAAGCCATCGATCGTCGGAACTTCCAGACATTCAGAGAAGAAGAACGCGTGAAAAAGTCACGCGACGGCCGAGAAGTCGTACTTTATCGTCGATACCGACTCGGAGACTTTCCAGACTTTTTCTTCAACGGTCTCGCAATTCTGATGCCACTGCAAGCACTCGCCAAGAAAGACGACTCGATCGCAAGAGATTTGTTCATCGCAATTTTCGAATCGATCATCGGGATTCTGAAAGAGTCTGAAGGAGACGAGAAGCTGTTCAAGTCGATCAACAAGTCAATCACTTCGATTTTGCTACGAACAAAAACTTCTGACTCGTTTTTGCTTGGGACTTTGTTCGAGATGGCGATGAAGATTGAAAAATATATGGACATTGCGCCGAATGTCCTTGCAAACGTGTCTGCTTCGAGCAACACGATAGTCACCGGTGTTTTGCTGTTAGAATCGCAGCTGATTCACTTGCTGAACGAAGCAGAAGACGAAAATGAACCTTGTGCAAAGCGACAGCGTCTGGGTGAAGACCAAACCAAGCTGAACCACTGGCTTAAGCTCATCGAACTCAATTACAAGATCAACGAGTACGAAGTCATTCTTGGAATATTCACTGAAAAGCTGAGTCTAGTGCCTGCTGTTCGATCACAGGTGCTGACAGCCATTGACTCGGAGTCCAGCGGACTGTACGTCGAAGCTTCAAAAATCTACCAAGACCTGATCCGCAACTCTGCTTCACGCAATCAGAACGAAAAGGAATTTTATTACCAATCGTACTTCAACTGCATGGCGAACCTGAGTGACTGGCGTGAGATCGCGAAGGAAATTCGCTGCCAGTTTGATTCTTACCGGGAAGTCTGGGATGAAGAAACTCCGTTCCACAGAGAAACTCTACTGCCGCATCTGATGAAAAGTGAGCTGCGAATGATTCTGAACGACGACGCCGACGATGAGTTCATTCGAATTCTCGAGGAGTGGATCAACGACGACAAGAAGTGCAACTTTTTGCGGGAAAACTTCCCCGAAGAAATTACAATGCTGCACGTTCTTGAAGGAAAATTCACTGAGGGCTGCGTCGAAGCTGAAAACGCATTGCGCGATTTGAGTGACGAGTGGAGCTGTCTGGAGATGCTGGACGAGAAAATCAAGTGCTTGAGGAACGCGAGAACTGTCGCTGAGATAACCAACTTCATCGGTGTCATGTCAGCGGCTTCGAATGACAAAAACCTCGACAAACTGTATCAGAACTGGAAACTGTCAGATCCAAAGCCGTCAGACTCGCTGGTCCATTGGGGAGATTTGATATCGTATCGTCGAAACTTCCACAAGCTTATCGATGAAGACAAGCAACAGGACGTGACAAGTCTGCTCGACATGCAGAGAAACCTGATCAACGTCGCCTTCGCTCAAAACAACTGCGACGCTGCCAAGTTCTTAATAAACGGTCTGAAGGATGAAATCCGCGAAAACCGAACCGAAGAGAAGATCATCAAGTGCAACCTGGCGATTGGGAAATACAATTTGATCGTCACCGAGCAGAAACTTAAAAACCCGGATGAACAGATGATCAAACTTTCCAGCGGCTTGAAGAAACTGACAGAAGGCGTGTTCAAGCGAGAAGACAGCAAACTTTTCCCAAAGGTCTTGATCGAGACTTTCTGCTGTGCCAGCGACATTTCGTGCAAGCTTTGGTCCGTTTATGAAAGCTGTCGCAGTCAAGGCATCGAAGTACCTTCTGAATACGAAACGCACATTCTGAAATTGATAGATGCAATTGACGACGACGCTGGAGTCGGCGATCACTTGCTGAGATTCTCGGAAAACTCACTCAGAGAAGCGAGAAAGTTGGCTCAGAAGTATTTGGATGAGAACTACAGCGTTGACAAGGAATTGATGCTGGCGGACACTTATTTGAGACTTGGAAAATTTTATCACCAGGTTTATGGAAGCGGAACGATAACAGTAAGTTCAGAACTTTTCATGATAAATTTAGTTTTCAAAAACTTTATTTCATTCAAGTCGTCCGACGTTCAGTTGAAGATGATGAAATCGATCTTTCGTGCCATCGCTTACGGTTCAACCAACGCCAAAGTTTACATTCCGTACGTTCTCCAGTTAAACGACGTGAAGAACAACAGCTTGACGAAAGAGTTAAACGAAGAACTCAACATGGTTCCCGAGTGGATGTTCATCGCTTACATCTCACAAATGCTTTCCAGCTTCGACTTTGAACAGGATTGTTTCCTTGATCAACTGCTTTACAAAGTTGCAGTGAAGTATCCTAACGGTAAGCATTGCAAAAGTGTCACCTGTCGTCATACTAAATTTCTTCTCTCAATTCACAGCTTTTTACTTCCCGTTCAAACTGTCACGCAATCATTACCAAAACTTCGAAAAACGCGGCATGGAGAAGGAACACGTCTCCAAAATCAACGCAGCTGTGTCAAACCCGACGATACAAATGTTCATGAATTCACTGCAGTGTCTTGTTATGCCAGAGAAGATGCTCGAGTCGCACTTTCAAGGCTTCCAGCATTTCATCGAGTCAAGCAGAAGTGAAATGACGAACGAGAAGTTCCAGGAAAGCGTGAATAAGCTTTTGCACGATACGTTTGAGTTCAATCACGACCACAAGGGTTCAAGTTACTCGAGCATTCAAAAGTTCGAGCACGAAATCAGGAAGCTACAAAAATACGACTGGAAAGACAATCAGCGACAAATCGTCGACAAATTTCGGGAACTCGCCTTGCAGATCCAGAGACTACAGCGTCGACGAGTTTCAAGCATGGAGCTGTATAAGTTGTGCAGCTGGCTGGCCGACTACAAATGGTGCGGGGACAAAAACTTCATTGAAATTCCGGGCCAGTACACAGGGGAGTCGAAGCCGTTTGTCGAACAACATGTGAAGATTGTGAGATTTGAGCACAAACTGAAAGTTTTCAGCTCAAAACAGCTTCCAGTTGAGCTTAAAATTCACGGGAGCGACGGAAAAACATACAGCTACATCATCAAGTACGGAGAAGACTTGCGCCAGGATCAGCGAATCCAACAGATTCTTGCGCTGATGTCAAAGCAACTGACGCTCGACATAAATTGCAAGCAGAATCACCTGAAAATTGAGACTTACCAAGTAATTCCTTTGAACGAGCACTGCGGTCTGCTGTCTGTCGTCACAAACTCGACGACAATGAACGAGTATTTGCAAGAAGCCAGCCGAAAGCTGCTTGACAGAGGTTTCCAAGACGTCTTGCCAGCTGTCAAAGAACAATTTCGAGCATTCCTGCTTTGCGACACCAACTTCACGACCTGGGGCAAGGCTTACGAAATCGCGATTACAAAACGAAGCCGCGGTGAACTCTCAAAAGAACTCGCCGACAAAGAAAATATGTTTCCGAAAGACATCATTCGCCGAGCTTTGATGAACTCGGCGATGACACTGGAGACTTATTACATCTTGCGCAAGAACTTCGTCACCAGCATGTCCACAATGAACATCGCCCACTGGCTTCTGGGAATCGGTGATCGTCATTTAAGCAATATTTTGATCGACCTGAAAAGCGGCAGATTGATCGGCATCGACTTCGGCATCGCTTTTGGAGAAGCCGCCAACCTTGTTGTTCCGGAGCTGGTTCCATTCCGTCTGACTTCTCACTTTGTGAATGTCATTGAACCGATGGGCATCGAGGGCATGATCAAGAAGAACATGGTTCACGTTCTCCGGTGCTTGCGCAACTACAGCGACACAATTTTGATTTGTCTTGAGATGTTCATCAAGGTTTGTTTCGCATTTTCTTTCATTTTCTTGACGTTTTTTCATGGTTTAAAATATTATTTAACAGGAACCAACGATGGACTGGCTGATCAGATCAAAACTGAAGAGTGTCGGCAATGCCCAAGGCGAGGCGTCTGTAACTTCATCCAATTGGGATCCAGAAGCGAGAATAGCGATCGTGCAGCGGAAACTTGAAGGCGCCAACCCGCTCAGCGTTCTCAAAGACGAGTTGTCCATCTCTGTAGCGATCGCGTCGAACGAAAGTTTGCTTGAAAAGTACAAAGACTTGGTCGATGGTGAAGAGGGTTCGTTACGCCAGAGTTTCAACGTCAATGGGCTGACGCCTGAAGAACAAGTCACTTGCCTAACCGAAATGGCTCTAGACAAAGCCATGCTGGCGATGATGTACTTAGGCTTTGATCCTTGGGTGTAAATTATTACTTGTTAAGAACTCTTCCAGATTTTACAAATAAAATTATTCTAATGGTGAAAAACGTTTTATTGCAATCGTTTATCAAAGGAAAACGTTTTGAACATGACAGATATGAAATTTTATAATATTAATCGTCTCAACTCTGACTTGTGGAGGAAAACTTGTGGATTCGGTTCTTCAAGTTTTTCTTTAATGCAGTCCTGTAGTCGCAAATGTTGCAAGCAAAAACT
>JPYR01000578.1:27152-48531 GCA_000775305.1 Belgica antarctica | reverse complement strand
TCAATTTTATGCAGATCTTCTAGTTTCGCGAAAACTACTTAAATGCACTTGTTTCTTCTTATGCACCGATAGATTAGAGAATTGATATTATTTTAACTAATTAATGTTGGCTTTTTTAACCTCTAACTTTTTTCAATTGGCTTGGATTTGCCATTCAGGCTCTCGTAGAAAAGAACAATCACTCAAAATCATCATTTTTATATCTCTTTTTTTGGGGTTTTTGGACATCTAAAAATAGACAAGGTTCATCTTATATTAACTGATATTCTCCAAAAAGACATTCGAAAATAAGTTTTCTTGGGAAAAAATCGAACCCCAGAGTCTGCCCGCTTCGAGCACGACTTTTTTTTAATGATCACTGATGGAAATTTCGTGGAAATTTAAGCATGTGTCGGTAGACGGGAAGTGACATCACGAGCGAAGATGAAAAAACATTGCTGAATTCGTTCCTGTTCAGTGTCACTGACGATATAAAACACCAACTGACACAACTAACGATTGCCCCATTCCGGAAACAGCTCCACTGCATCCTTTCTTGGAATGTGCAATGAACAGAAAAAAATTATCTCGTTAAAATTTATCTCTCGAAACACAGAAACCGTGAAAGGTTTCCAATATGACTCAGATCATCGGATGGTTCGAATGACTATGAAGCTGAAGGACATCAAATTGAAGAAGCGAAAATGCATCGAAAAGATTTTCGTGAACAGAGATGAGGGAAAAATTAAGGAATTCAATGAAAAAATTAACAAAATTCATGAAGATTGTGTAAATAACCCGAAGGGTTATGAACAAATGACCACCTTCTTCCAATACAAATTCATTAATGATGTTATTGTATCTTCAGCAGAACCATTCCATATTCGTAAGATTATCACACTAGCAACGAGAGAGAAAATCAAAGAACGCAAAGATCTAAGACGAGACCGAAACAAAGATGTCCAAATCAACGAGAAATTCCGGGTAACTAGACGAGAAGCAAACCTGATGATCCAACTTAATGTAAACTTAATGGGGGACCGACTCTACCTCGTAAATATCGTAAAAAGTAAAATCGTAAAGAAATCGCAAAAATCTGTGTATTTTTTCAAGTTGGGTAACTTATGTTTCTTATTAACAGGTAAAATTCTTCTTATTCTAATCCCGTGCAAATCGATGTTTTTTAATTCTTCCATAGAATTTTGTGCATCAATCAAATGATTTCGCTATTTGATTACGAAACCCTGTTTAAAAATACATAACCATGTTTACTGTACATTTTACATGCGAACTGTGCATTTTACATGCGAACTGTCCATTTTACATGCGAACTGTGTTATTTACAATGCGAAATTGACGATTTTTTTGTGCTGAGTTTTTAATGCTAACTTATTGTCAGTGTTTTCCGAGAATTTTCCGTACAACTTGCGACAACAAAAATGAATCATTGTGAATGAAGTGACAGTCCAGGCACGTAGCATGAACAACCGAAAAAAGTTTTGCCTATTTTTACACACATTTTCTTTCTGCTAGGAAAAATCTCAGTCAGCTTCTCTACATAACAGTTTTCACAGAAATTTCTACATTGAAAAGTGAACGAAAAAGTATAAACAATGCCTTACAAGATTGAACTGATCGAAAACACGCCGGTTTGTGTGGTCTCGGAGGGCCCGCACTGGGACGTCGAACGTCAAAGCCTTTATTTCATCGACATGTATGGTGCTGAACAGTCGCTTCACCGCTACGACTTCAACGAAGACAAAACTTACTCGGCTATCGTGCAAGGTTATCCAATGAACACCTTCATCATCCCGGTTGAGGGCAAGAAGGATCAATTCGTGGCTAGTTCCGGGAAAAAAGTCATTTTGGTGGAGTGGGAAGGAAAATGCGATGGAGCGAAGACCTTGAAGGTATTGGCTGAGGTTGAACAGCAAATGTCTGAAAACCGCTTCAACGACGCTAAATGTGATCCAACGGGTCGATTCTATGCTGGAACAATGCGAACCGGTAAGAAATTGCAATAATTAGTTAAACGAGATTGAAATTTCCTGAACTTTCACAGAAATTGGCGTCGACATTTTTGAGAAGCGGCTTGGATCATTTTACTTCTACGATGGTGAACAAATGGTGTCGATCAAAAGCCAGATCGGAATTTCCAACGGCTTGACATGGAACGAGAAAACGAAAAAGTTTTATTACGTGGATTCCTGCGATGTTAACATCAAGGAATACGATTACAACCTTGAAACTGGCGTTCTCAGTAAGTTTTGATATGTTGATCTAGTTGAAAGCTGAAATTCTTTCTTCTAACAGCAAACGAACGAATTGTCATTGACTTCGCTAAGCCAGGCATTAAGCCTTCAGGAGATTACATTCCCGACGGCTTGACAATTGACGAGAACGGAACACTCTACGTTGCAATACACGGCCAGGGAAAAATCTTCAAAGTCAATCCGGTGACAGCAACCATCGAGTTGGAAATTGAAATTCCGGTCAAAGAAATCACGTCGATCGCTTTTGGTGGACCGAACTTGGACATTTTGTTCGCCACTGCAAAGAAATCGAAGCTTTTTAAAATCACCGGCCTTGGCGTGAAGGGACTCCCAATGAAAAACTTCAAGATTGTATAAATTATTTTGTGCAGCGATGATCGTTTAAGTCAAAGGCATACTAAAGTGAGTCTCCACTCGCCTTTTAGGGAATTTTTTCTCATCATTTCTCTGTCATTCTAAGTTTTGAATAATATAATTTTCAGCAAATTGGATCAAGAGTTCTTACGAAAGAGTTTAATTGACTTTTAAATTATGCAAGTTTCAACGTCTCAATTATTATAGCGATTAAAACGTTCCAATTAGTAAAATTTAAATTATGCAAAGGTCTTGAGTTCTCCTAATTTGTCACAAAAAGTTCCAGTCATTAACATTTTGTCAACCAACTTGATCACACGAAACTTTTGCAAGCTTTCGACATGGACGCTGAGCTTTCTCGCCCTTTCAATTTGTGCTTCAGAACTTTGCGGACTTTCGGGTGGTGGCAAAATGGAAAGCAATCGTGGCTTTACTTCTTTTTCGGGTATTTCTCGATTTTCTTCATTGTTGAGATTTACATCGTCAGTCAAGTCGTTTACATTTCGAGTGTCGAAAGTCTTAACGAGTTCATCGACACTCTCGGGCTCTTTCTGACTTACCTGGCAACTCAGTCGAAGACGGTGAATTTCCTGTTCAAGATTCGCAGAATCCAGAAATCAGTGCGTGATCTGGATGAACTTTTGAAGTTCACTGAACCTTCTTCATCCCGAAAACGCGATCGCATCAGGAAAAAGGTCAAAACTATTTACTTGCTTTACTTGGCTTACTGGTCGTCTGGGTTTATATCTTGTTCAGCTTTCTCGATCACCATTCCGATCTACCATGAACTACCTTACAAGCTTTGGTTCCCGTTTGACGTTGTGACCAGTGAAATAGGATTCTTAGTCGCAGCAGTCTACACAGTGGTAATTTCTTACATCGTCACCGCTGTCGCTATCGCATTAGACATTCTGCCAGTTATTTTCATCGGATTTGCAGTCGGACTTGTCGAGGAACTCGGTGAAAGGCTGGGAGAAGTGAAAAGCAGTGAAGAACTGGTGAAGTGCGTTGAAATTCACAACAAAATCAAAATTTTCATCAAAGACATCCAGGACAACTTCGCAACAGTTATTTTGATACAAGGATTTATGAGTTCACTAATTTTGTGCGTGTGTGCTTTTTCGTTGTCAATTGTGAGCTAACTTTACAAACTTTTGTGTTGTTGACATGATTTCAATTATTAATTTCCCACAGGACGAAAAAATCTCGTCGTCATCAACTGTTTTCGTCTACCTTACACCAATGGTTCTTGAGATTTTCCTGCCGTGCTACTTCGGGAACGAAATTTTGATTGCATCATCAAAGCTGTCAGCTTCGTTGTTCCACGCTGAATGGATCCAAGGCGATCTCAAGCTGATGACCAACAAGCGATCCGTCATGGAAAACCTGAAGTATGACATGAAGATTCGTGCGTTTGGCATCTACAAAGTGAATTTGGAAACATTCAACTCGATTTTGAACACCGCTTACTCTCTTTTCGCTGTTTTAAAGCGTGTTAACGGTCGTGGATAACTTTATGAACAAATATGATGTTATTGCATGCTTTTAGCGTGCATCTTCTTGTTTGAATGTTTTACGACACATTTATGTCTCAATTCATGAAACACTAAAGGTTTAACTGCTTTGTTAATGTGAAAACCCAAAATTTTAATGTCGTTACGTGTGATTGCATGCCAGACACGCGGAAGATGCAATTTAAAATTGCAAAACATCACGTCAACAGCAGCCTGTTGAAGCAAGAACTTAACAAGCACACAATAAAGTACGTTTCAATTTAAATTAATCTTTATTTCTGGCTTGGGAACGCTTTGAATTTGGAAAACAATAGAAAACGGTGTAAATCAACTCGATAATTTACAATTTAAAGCTATTTTGTTTTGAACTAGAAGCACGTGTTTGTTCTTGTAGCCATCTCGACAGTTTTCCTTAGCTTATTGTGTCTTAAGTTGTTGTTCTCTCTTCTTTTGCTGAATTTTCTTATATTGGTGGCGAATGTATCCGAACATCTGTATAGAGAGGGCATACCCCGTTAGCAGTCCCAGTGTTGTGAATGTCAAATCTAGTTTGTCAAAGTTCAATTCCGGGCTGGTCCAACCTTGGTACGTATAAATAGATAAAACTAGCACCCGCATTATGAAGAACAACGCGATGAGCTTGAACTCGATCACTTTGAACAGCAGGCTTTCTCGCATGCCGTGATGTTTAAGGAACCAGCGGAACTGGAGGAAGGGATTGGTGATCTCGGTCAGCCCCAGCGCGTATACAATGTAGTACTGTTTGCTAATTTTGAACGAGTAGTAGACGAGTCCCGTGACGGTCAGGAGGTGATGGAACAGCATGACTGGCGTCTCCCCGTTGGCGATACACCAGATCGAGTCGAATGTGAAGTACCCCATGCTATGCGTAAGAATTATCGTGTACGGAATCGATGTAACTGTTGATGAAACATGCGATAATGAAGACACGAACCATAGTAAAGACGCTGGCTGAAGTGTATTTCGGGGGGAGGTTTCGTAGAAATTACAAATAAATTTTCACAAACTTGGAAATTCTAGTTTTTGCCAATTTATAAAAATTTTGACAGTTTTATTAAAACTTCCTAGAAAAGCTCCCCCCACGGACTAGACTGCAGCCATGACACTCATAGTGCCATCTCTGGTCCGCCACGCACTGTTTGCACAATGTCTCATCATTTAGACTTTTCACAACATGAAAGTCTAGTAAATGGGATTGTGGCGTGATAAACTCGAATTACTCACCTTTGCAGAAGCCGAGAGCGGGAAGAACAACGTAGAAAATAGCACAAAAGCATGCTATGATTCCATGGATGAATGTCACCATTCGACAGCAATATTCTGACGGCTCGTTGGGCTTGTGCTTTCGCAGAATCTTGTAAGAAATCACGTACACCGCGAAGAACCCGACCATTTGCATCAGCACGGTCCGGATGAAGGCTTTGTCGGAGAGATCCATGCCGTAGTAGGAAGTCATCTTGTCAGCGCTTTCTTTTTCACTGACACAACGTGATTTTCAATATTTGTCTCGATTTCAATGATTCACTCCAAGATTCCGCGGAAAATTTCACTGCCGGTCGATCGCCAGGTCACAAAGGTACAACTTCGCGTTAGACTGAGATTTTATCGTCAGCTAGCTCCATTACTACGACCGAAATTAACACTTTTTCGTGAACGTCTGAAAATGTGTTGTCGGGGGGACCGTCAAGCATGTCACGTTGGATTTTGGGGGCGATATTTGGGGATTTCTGGAAGTCTTGAAGGGAAAATTCTGTAAAACACGTGAAAGAAAGTATGAACACCTGCGCTGACGTCACCCACACTCGCCCCCCAGCACACCAAAGGTGACGCAATCAACATTATGAATGTAGAGGTAACGTGATCGCAGCTGTGTTTTACGAAGAAATTCGAAATTTACACATCGGTCGTTAAGGGAATGCCTCGTGAAAGTTCAAAATACTCTCGCCGTAGCTTCCGCATCGCTCGATTTGTGAATGGAATCCCAACGTAAACGTAAAAATTTCATTCCGATCAACAACAATTTAATGTTCCAGCTGTGATTACATTGTCCGGCGACGCAAGGTCGTGGTGCCGACTTTTTGATAGGGCTGCTATGCGGGTGTGGGTGTGTTCACCGCGACAAGAACTGGCTTCTAAGGCTGCTACATGGATTTCTATGTGATGTGCTACTGCATTGTATGGCGGCTTTGAATTAACGATTTTACTTTCTAGAACCGATCATTTGGCGACCCTGACCTGCATCGAAAGCTAACGAATTTGGATCAAGTGATGATGTCTCGCTTTTGTGTGATTAATAGAACCCATTTTGTTTATTTTGCTTGCGCATTAAAAAAATTATCAAAATGAAACAATTTTCTATTCGTTCTAATTCTTAAATTTGTAATAAACGAAATGAAAATGAAGAAAATGCGATAATTGTGTTTTTATCCTAACGGTATTCTTTGCGCAGTTTCTAATAACACGCAGCAGGTGTGCTTCTCGGGTTCTGATTTTGGCCTTTTTACAACAAAAATCTCAACTAGTGGCTGGGTGGAAAGCTTCTGGCGATGGATTCTTTGAGTGATTTGCAAAACTTGGCCCTGGTGACCCTAAATTCGTGCATGTACACCAATTAGAAGCTTCCCCTACCGCCTTTCACCCTTAGTTCCATCCCCTAACTCGGCTTCATCTCCAAATTGACTTAACAACGTTAGAACCGAGAAGTCCTGCCACGCCTACATCGCCTAATCATTCAAGCTGTGGATTTCTTCTAATTATTCGTAGTGTTTGAGGGTGGAAAATATTTTTGAATCTGCTTTTAGATTAGATTATCGATTAGTGCTTTCATTTTTAATGCTTATCAATTACCAAAGAAAGAAGTTTGAAGATATTTTCTCGCCAAATGTCTTCAACGCGATACAGAGTCTTTCACTTTTCGTTCATTTCAAAGAAGTCCCGTTAAGATTTCTCGTAAAATTATAAATAAAACTTGAGGTTTTCATTTGACATAATTTGCTGGGGGTGGCTGAGCGTTGTCTTGGACACGCCGTTGATGCTGGGTAGAGTGAATTGACAGAACTTAGAGGAAATCAAAGCCGAAGATCGTGTCCTAAAAAATACTTTACTGAATTTCTGTCGTTAAGGATGTTTGAATGACTCACCTCAACAACCCAATCCCAAAGGTCGTGTTCACTCATTAGTCCCAGTCACTCATTTTTGGCGTTGCGCCGCAAAATGGCATTAGCCAAGTCCTGCTTCATCGCGGCCTTTTGTTTCTGATCGGCGAGAACGTCCAACGAGCGCAGCCCATTGACCACGTCCTTGGTCTTGCCGAAATAAATCTCGTTGAGAGTGTTTCGGATCTTGTTCTCCATGTCCTCGATCATGCGACCGATGTTGGCAATGTGCGGTGATGTTTCGCTAACGGGGCAATCTTGCTCAATCTAAAAGGAGCGTGAGTCAATTGACGTTAGTTGGTGAATCACGAAGTGTCTACAAACCTGTCGAGTAAGGCTGCCGCCTAAGTTCATCGTGCCTGACGCTTGCTTGTGCGTCTGCAGCCACAGCATGGTCGTCGATGTCAGCTTGTAGTGGGCGGTCCGGCCTGAGCTCTTCTCTTGCACCTCGACTACGTGGATGGAGTCCCAGCATCCCTTGATTTTCTTGTTGCCGTCTCCGGCTTTCTTGATAAGGATAACTCCAGCAAATCCGTGGTCGAGGTCCCACAGGTAGGCCGACGACACGCCGCCCTCGTAATACATCTCGCGGTATTGGTCGAAGGCGTGATTCGCCTCGATCTCTAGCTTCCGTAGTCGCTCCGATGGCATGGAGCCGTCTTCTAGGTGTGGATCGTAGGTGTTGGACCACGGCGAGCGGTACGAGTCGCCGTCGCGATTGTAATCACACAGCAAGTAGTCTTTTCCCGTCTCTTTGTCCTTGGCAATTTTTAGCGGCTGATCTACCGACGTCAGCAGGTCTTCGCAGAGTGCTGGCGCCAGATCGATGAGGTCGATCAGGTTCTTCTCGATCTGTTGTGGCGGAAGTCGTCGCATCAGGTCGAGAGCACAATCCATTTGTAAGTCACTCTGCAACAACAAAAGTTCAGGGCCAAGGATGAGTCATAAGATAAACGAAACATTGCGATAACAAGTGCGGGCTGGGTGTCGGAGATTTTGGTTCGAACACGGACAGGAAAAGCAGCTCGAGCGTGCCTGTGCAATGTTTTCCACTCAATTATTGATAAGGGCAATTCCAACTTGGGCGGTGGTGGATTCAAAGCAATGAATTCGAGCTGGAACGATACTCACCATCTTGTATCACAGTTGTTTGCACTCACACTCGGGTCAATGAAGCGGTGAATGGGTGAAGCGCTATGAAAACTGAGTGAAAAACGAGCGAGCTGTCTTGTTTTTGCAATTTTCTCTGTGAATCGACGGACGACGAACAATTCTGTGTGTTTCTGCACTCGCGCTGGTGTTGGTGATTGCAAGCGTGTTCCCCGTTCGAGTCGGCTGGCAACCGGTAAAAACTACGAAAGTGCAAATTGCACAAGTTTTAACTCCGATTAACTCGAGTGTTTTATATCTGAGACGTACATTGTTCTGATTATCTCTGATTGCACAGAGATATCTTGTGATAGCCGATAAAAGTCTCAAAAGTGTCTTAATAGTTGTGGAAAGCAGACGTGAACGATGGAAGGCAAATTTTCATTCTCAATCGATCGTGGTGAGTGGAATTCACCTAAATTCAGCTAAAAAAGATTGAAACAAGGGAAAAACTTCGTCAATTAGGTGGCACCTTCACTGACATCATCTGTATCTGCCCCGATGGCAACGTACGGACGATGAAGCTGCTGTCGGAAGACCCTGCGAACTACGCGGATGCTCCGACCGAAGGAATTCGGCGAATTATTCAAGAAGAAACCGGTAACGCCTTGAAAAGCGATGGATTGATAGCAACTGCGAATATCGCATCGATTAGGATGGGCACAACTGTTGCTACTAATGCCCTGCTCGAGAGGAAAGGCGAGAAGCTAGCGCTGGTCGTGAATGAAGGTTTCAAAGACATTCTTCACATCGGAAACCAGGCAAGACCGAAGATTTTCGATTTGAACATCAAGAAACCGTCGAACCTGTACGAAGAAGTCGTCGAGGTTGGCTGTCGAGTCATCCCAGTCAGGGAAGATTGCGAAATGAACACGTCATCGATGAGAACCGTCACCGGCATCTCCGACACTGAGTTTATCGTGTTGAAAGAGTTGAACATTGATGTTGCGCATCAACAGCTGACTGGCGTCTTCAGTCGCGGTATCAAGTCAATCGCGGTGGCACTGGCGCACTCGTACGTCTGCCCCGAGCACGAGCTCCAGATCGGAGCCATCGCTAAGAAGATCGGGTTTACAACGATTACTCTGTCCCACGAAGCGATGCCGATGATGCGACTTGTGCCTCGAGGATTCACTTCAGCAGTCGAGGCTTACTTGACGCCTCACGTCGACCGGTACTTGAAGTCGTTCCGATCTGGATTCGAAAGAAATCTCAACGGCATTGAAGTGATGTTCATGCAAAGTGACGGTGGCTTGACTGCCATTGATAGATTCCGAGGTGCTCGAGCGATTCTCAGCGGACCCGCTGGCGGTGTCATCGGCTACAGTCAAACTGGAAGTCGCGACACAAACTTGCCGATAATTGGGTTCGACATGGGAGGAACGTCAACTGATGTTTCCCGCTTCGATGGCCACTACGATCATACTCTTGAGTCAACCACAGCTGGAGTGACCATCCAAGCTGCTCAATTGGACATCAACACCGTCGCTGCTGGCGGTGGGTCGCGATTGTTCTTCAGATCTGGCTTGTATGTCGTTGGACCCGATTCAGCCGGTGCCAACCCCGGCCCAGCTTGCTACAAGAAAGGTGGTCCACTGACTGTCACTGATGCAAACTTAGTGCTGGGTCGGTTGTTCCCCGAGTTCTTCCCGAAAATCTTCGGTCGAACCGAGAACGAGCCGCTTGACGTTGATGCAACGATCAAAGAGTTCACAAAAATCACGGGCGCTATTAACCAGTACAACGGTGACAAGTCCGATGATTTGACGACGCAACAGGTCGCGATGGGATTCATTCGTGTCGCAAACGAGGCGATGTGCCGGCCGATCAGAGCGTTGACACAGTCGCGCGGCTTCGACACCTCACGACACGCATTGTCATGCTTCGGGGGCGCTGGAGGTCAGCACGCATGTGCCATTGCGAAGGAACTTGGCATGAAAACGATTTTGATCCACAAGTATTCGGGAATTTTGTCGGCGTACGGCATGGCATTGGCTGATGTTGTTCATGAAGCTCAGAAGCCTTGTGGACTCGTATTTGAAGACAAAAGCTTCGCTGCTATCGCCGGTCTTCTCGACAACTTGTCGCAAGACTGCGTTGAGCATTTAAAAGTTCAAGGTTTCGACGACGCGAGCATCGTTCTCGAGCCTTATCTACATTTGAGGTACAGTGGAACCGATTGCGCGTTGATGATTTCACCTGAAAAAGCAGACAGCAATGAAGACCCGTTGAAGGCCAAGTACGGAAACTTCTTGGGCGCTTTTCTTGAACGATACCAGAAAGAATTTGGCTTTACTCTTGAAGGCCGGTTCATCATCGTAGACGACTTAAGAGTTCGTGGATGTGGAAAATCCAAAACGCCAGAAGAACAAGATATTAAAGTGGGCGAGAACACTTCTCCAATACCAACAAAAGTTGCGACAGTCTTTTTCGACGACAACTGGCACGACACGAACGTTTTCATCCGCGAGAACTTAAGTGCAGGCCACGCCGTGGATGGACCAGCGGTGATCATCGATCGACTGTCCACAATCATCGTCGAACCGAAATGCCGCGCAGTGATCACCAAGAAAGGCGACATCATTATCACAATCGACGATTTGAACATGCAGAAAGTCATCGGAGTTGGCTTGGATCCGATCCAGTTGTCGATCTTTAGCCATCGCTTTATGTCAATCGCGGAACAAATGGGTCGAGTGCTTCAACGGACTTCCATTTCGACGAACATCAAAGAACGATTGGACTT
Organism: Belgica antarctica; assembly: GCA_000775305.1. Lineage (NCBI taxonomy): Eukaryota > Metazoa > Arthropoda > Insecta > Diptera > Chironomidae > Belgica > Belgica antarctica. Next base: position 37,340 of record JPYR01000578.1, on the reverse strand, counting down.
CAGCTGCGCTTTGTTCGGCCCCGACGGCGGTTTAGTCTCAAATGCGCCGCACATCCCAGTTCATCTCGGTGCGATGCAGGAAACTGTTCGCTATCAGATCCAAGTCCGCGGGAACAGCTTGAAAGACGGTGACGTGCTGCTGTCCAATCACCCACAAGCCGGTGGAAGTCACTTGCCTGACCTGACAGTCATCACACCAGTTTTTATCGAGAACGAAGCAGCACCGGTGTTTTTCGTCGCATCACGAGGCCATCATGCCGACATAGGCGGTGAGTGAAGATTTATAATAGCATTGTCGCGATTGCTGATAACGATTTGAACAGGAATTTCACCTGGATCCATGCCGCCGCATTCGAAGTGCCTGGCTGATGAAGGTGCTGCCTTCAAGTCGTTCCTGCTGGTGGACGGCGGAGTCTTCAATGAAACTGGGATTATTCATGAGTTGACCACACCGAGTGGTACTGCAAGTTGCGGTAAGCTTTTAACTGAGATTTTCAAATTCGCAATAAAAGTCGTCATGGAAACTTTTCCATTACAGGAACAAGAAACCTGGCTGACAACATTTCCGACTTGAAAGCGCAAATCGCAGCAAACCACAAAGGAATCGAACTCGTTCGCGAGTTGATTGGCGTCTACGGCCTTCCAGTTGTGCAAGCTTTTATGAATCACATCCAGCAAAACGCGTCGGAATGTGTTCGCGACATGTTGAAGGAAATCGCAGCTGATGCTTTGAAGCGCACTGGAAAGAGTGTCTTGAACGCAAGGGAACTGATGGACGATGGAACGCCGATTGAATTAACGGTGACAATTAATGCAGCTGATGGATCAGCAATCTTCGATTTCACTGGCACTGGTTATGAAGTTTACGGCAACTGCAATGCACCGCGGGCGATCACGATGTCGGCGATTATTTACTGCCTTCGATCCATGGTCGGCTACGACATCCCGCTGAACCAAGGCTGCTTGAACCCGATTACGGTGATTATCCCAAAAAATTCCATTCTTGATCCATCGGACGGGGCAGCAGTCGTCGGTGGAAATGTTTTAACGTCTCAGCGAGTCGTTGACACAATTTTGAAGGCTTTCAGCATTTGTTCAGCGAGTTGCGGTGAGGTTTAAATTGATTCTTGTTGGAATCTTTAACAAAATCCGTGTTTTAGGTTGCATGAACAACATCACGATCGGCGATGAGAAATGGGGCTACTACGAGACCGTTGGCGGTGGCAGCGGTGCTGGTCCGACTTGGAATGGAACTTCTGGAGTTCACACGCACATGACCAACACCAGAATCACCGACTTGGAGATCATGGAACAGCGATACCCGATCGTGCTGCAGAAATTCTCGTTAAGAACTGATCAGTCAGGTGGTGACGGTTATTTCAAAGGAGGTGAAGGTGTGCAGCGTGAACTTTTGTTCAGAAAGCCGGTAACTTTGTCGGTGCTGACTGAGAGAAGAGCGATCAGCAACTACGGTCTTGAAGGCGGTCAGTCTGGCAAGGTTGGTTTGAACTTGCTGAAGAAGGCAGACGGTCGAGTCATCAGCTTGGGTGGAAAAACGGCAATTGATGTTGAAGCTGGCGATGTTTTCTCGATGTTGACACCAGGTAAGTTTAGAAATTGCGATTTTTAAACAAGAAAACTTAAATTTTCTTTGTTTCCAGGCGGCGCTGGTTATGGAATCAAGTCAGACGCTAATAAAAACGCGAAGGAAAACGAAGAAAAAACTTTCTACGAGAAAGGCAGTCTGTTTGCTTACAGAATGCTGCAAGAATCTGTTTAAACTGTTTACTATCTGTATGTTATTGAGTTTATTTGTGTTAATCCCAAAATAAAATATTTTAACGGAAATTTGCGAATTCAAATTCGCGACACGCGACTACTTCAAAGGGTGTAAAAGTTCGTATCGACGGATAGTGAAAATCGTGAATTAATCGAATTGAGTCGATAACTACGCAGTAAATCAAGAGAAAGATCCTTTGCCTTGTAAATAACAGTGCGCTTCAAACGATAACGACCGAGAAATCCCAGCAAAAGGTGAATTGAAGCGACCAGAAAGTGCGAAATTTGGAAGAAACTCCAAATTGATGTTTTGGTGGTATTTGCCTGCTTCGCTCGCTAATTAACTCGTCTCCTGCGTGATTAAGCTTCACAAAGTTCACGTACGATATGAATTAAGCGTGTCGCAGTTGTTATCGCCGGAGTTGTCGCGGTGCGACCAACTTGGACGACTTTTTTCTTTGTGATCTCCATTGTCTCGTTGGGTGGGAGAGAGAAAAATGTTATTTTCGCTGCAGATCTTTGCATTTTCGCTGTATCATTTCAATCACATGCGCGCTGGCACCGCGAGCAGCCGAATTTAGCGATAATGCGTCTCAAGTGCGAAAAAATCTTTATCGTTTCCACCCCGAAATCTCGTTTCCTGGACTTTCCGCACATCGACACAGTCTCTGTCGACGGGCGGGCGAGAAAGAGAAGAGAAAACAGGCCAGCAATCGCAGAACTGGTGTTTGCGAATAATCACTGTGTCAATATTTCGAGACAATCATCGTCGGGCGGACAGTTTAAAAGCTCAATGACGGAAAATTCTTTGTTTTACTGGCGATGAACGAGCGAGTAAGCGCAATTCGTCGGAATTCCGATGAATAATCACTTTCAATCTAGAAAAAAGAAGAAACAACACATAAAAAACAATGATGACGACAACAAGTGTGTGTGTTGATGATGCGGACTGGTTCGGTTTCCTCCAGATTTTCGGCCTTTTCCGCACGCCCGCTGACACAGCTTTGCTTTTTAATGCGATTATCGGCGACGTCATCGAGATAAACGACTGGAAGAATGCTTAGAAAGCGCCTCTTTAAGGTGAAGGCAGCGACGAAATGAAAAATTCAATAAGACCTTGACTGTGCATGGGCGAAAAAAAAGGCGGCAACAACAACGGCGAACGTGCAAAACTTTGCAGTGACTGATGGAATGTTGAACTTTACGAGCTTTGTGGATGCATAAATGAGCGTTTTCCGGCTAATTGGTGGCGGAATTGATTTTCTCGGGTGTCAATGGCTGTGTTTAATGACTTGCACTGAGATTACTGGCGACATAGATTGCATAAATCATGAATGAGCGATGAGTTCTGGGGATTTTGAGGGAATTTCCACGAACTCGTTATCTCTGAAGCGCTGTCGCCGTCGTTCATAAATTGATGTGGCAAATCTTAATCAGTCTGAAATATGACTTCAATCTACCTGCACCTGCCTGCCGTCCTTGATAAATCGCCCCAATTTCCTTCGCGAACGTACACTTGCAATTCACCAAAAGCTGAAAAATACCGATCAACATCTGTTGACAATCTCCGCGTTGAAATGATACCCGTTCATCATGTAGTCGTGATCTTATTAACACTTTTTCTCTTTTCTTCTCAGGTGATTTCATCTGCTCCATCCGCGAACGACTCTTCAGTTTGATTTTCCAATTTTAGTTTTTGTTTTGAACGTTCCATCCTCCCGATTTGAACCATGGCAAATAATCAACGAGGCGGCGGTGGCATTCAGCGCCCCAATGGTGGTGCACAAAGCAAAATCTGCCAGTTCAAGCTGGTGCTGTTGGGCGAGTCGGCCGTTGGCAAATCTTCGCTGGTGCTGAGATTCGTCAAAGGACAGTTCCACGAGTATCAGGAGAGCACAATCGGTGCCGCCTTCCTAACTCAGACCGTTCACATTGACGACACGGCTGTCAAATTCGAAATTTGGGTGAGTTCTGCACAAAAAAACTCGCGCGAGTCATGTTTTTAAATCGAATTGTCGATTTTAGGACACCGCCGGACAGGAGCGATACCACAGCTTGGCGCCGATGTATTACCGTGGAGCGCAGGCCGCCATCGTAGTTTATGACATACAGAATCAGGACAGTTTCGTTCGTGCCCAAACGTGGGTGAAAGAGCTTCAGCGACAGGTAGGAATGAGAACCGCCGTTCAATCGATGGTTTCTAGGCACTTTAAGACCGGCTTTGTCTGGGGTATGCGTCATTCACCGGGCTTTTGGCATTGAATGACCCAGATTGCATAAAACGTGCCTGAAAACAGCGACATAATTCAATCACTAACCGCCATCGCTTTCCAATTGCAGGCTTCACCCAACATTGTTATCGCTTTAGCTGGCAACAAGGCTGATCTAGCTGCTAGTCGAGCTGTTGACTACGAAGAAGCGAAACAATATGCTGACGAGAACGGTTTGCTGTTTATGGAAACATCCGCGAAGACGGCAGTCAACGTCAATGAGATATTTTTAGCAATAGGTAATAAGTCAACTGAAGCCATTTCGACTTCGATTTCTGATTTCGCTTTTTTTGTTTGCGCGTTTCCAGCGAAAAAACTTCCCAAGAACGAAGGAACGGGTCAGCAACAGAACATTCGACCAACCGTAGGTGAAACGAATCGATCGTCAGGGAATTGCTGCAATAAGTGATGTTCTGGCGTCGAAGGTGAGTAGTAGGCCGGGAAGGTTGATGGAGTGGTTGGTTCGCTTTGTTTCCTGGAAATTGAAGGCACGTGGAATTAATTTACCTAGAAATTCTGCCCGAATTCGTAATTCAAAGAGTTTCCTGGAAAACTTCAACGACTTTCTTGTCAAGTTTCATATGCTTGAACTCATGACGAAGCTTTTGACACAGCTTCGTAGTGAAGTACACTTCAACGTTCAAAGATTTTATCATCCCTGACCTATAACAACAACTAGAAAACTCACTCAGTTTACACAAAAAGCTTCAAATTCATGCTTCCGTCGTCCACTCAACATCAAAGCGAGTCCTACCTGGAACTAAACACAGCTTAAAGCACTCGCTTTTGATTAAAAACCTTTCTTTGTTTCTGTTTTTGTAGATCACTGGCTGTCTGAGAAGCGATTCTATTGTGTTTTTTATTACTTCATAGAACAAAAAGAAATTTAAAAACTTTTTCCTTCAGAGGTGGAAAAGATTAAGAGAAAAACTGTTTGTAGACTTTTGCCCTTTGCAAGCATGAAAAGAAGTAAAGTTAATACTAAAAAGTAAATGAAGAAGAAAAAGCATTAATTGAACTTATTTTGTCGATTTATTTTTTGGTCGGAAAGAGAATCAAAAGAAAACAGCTTTTATATTAAAATTGAATGAATATAAAAAAGAAAAAGTGGTAAAAAAAATTATTATTCTTATTATTGCGTAGAAGGCAGCGGCGTTGCTTGTGCGTGGGAGAAAATTGTGAGAAAAGATTAAGAACGGACAACGTAGTGGAATTTTCATGAATATTTCAATGAGTGTTCATCTTTTCATTGCAATATCTAAGATTTTTTTAAGGTTTTCTTTTAAAAATTTAACCAATTTTCTACTTATTTCTAAGAACTTGCGTACATTTGTTAAAAAATCCTATGATTTTGAAGTAAATTTTGTAATTGTTTTGAATTTCTAAGAGTTCTACAGATTGATTGATTGATTCAATTTTTCTTTTTCTACAAAAGTCTAAGCAAAAAGTCAATTTTCCGTTCAGCAGCCCGTTCTTTTCAACCTTCCAAGCACAAGCGACACCACTGCTTACTATGGAAAAACATTTAAAGTGAAGAATTGCATATAAAACAAAATATTTTATGATTATTCTCTTTGTAATTAAGTGGCAACATATAAAAAATCTTCATCAAATCAATTGTTCTCTTTCAAAAGGCAAAAACAAAGTTACTGTGTCCACTCCCCGTGACAAAACTCTTCTTTGCATCGTGCATATCCTCACCATTAACGCCTCGGCGGAGAATTATTCTTTAGTTTCATAAGATGCATTTAGTTAATGTCAAGCGAGTGTCAGTGGAAGCTTTACTGGATATTTTCATGTTCTATTGGATAAGCTTCGAGGGAAACTGTGGTCAATGACGTAAAACTTTCATTTTCATAACCTTATGCTTTCCCTACCCATGCAAGCCCCTTTTTCGGTTCACCCAAACAAACAATTTGCTGTTAACGACATTCCAAAAAGAATAAAACATAATAAATCGAGAAATCTGTCCAAAGTTTAAACAATAAATTCGTGTTTGGGGAAAAGGAAACTTAATTGGAGCTTTATGATTGAGTGCAAAATAAATTTGATTAAAACACAAACTCGAGTATTTTTTTTGGTCTTATTGGGTGAATAATTCGGTTATCAACTTTTGTGTGAACAAACAGAGACTGGTCTCGGTTAATTTGCTTGGCAGTCCTTAAACTTCGCAAGTGGAAGTTCAAAAGATTCCCGAGAAAATTAAGACTCGTAGTTGCTTTCAGTGAAGGAACGACTCGTGTCGCAATGAACCAGAACATTATGAATGATTATCTATAATTAAGCAACTGTTTTTTCTTTTTGTAAATAATTAAACACAAACATTAAAAATAAATGTATTTATCAAGAAGAAAACGCCGGAGAACATCAAACGTGAACTGCAGCAAGGAATGGAACGAAACACTTAAAATAAACTGAAAAATATTAAAAGAAAAAATTAAGAGTTTTTCCTTACAGAAATGTGCGAATAATCGAAAACCCAACAAGGAATATTCTCTTTGGATCACTGAGATTTTTTAAAGCTTTTATGTTGCCTAATTTAGGTTGCAGTGTTGCTTGCTACTTGCTACTTGCTACTTGATATAATCCTTGTGTCATCACTGTGTTGCACGCTTTAAAGTTCATGAGAATAGTGAACTCAAGGCTTACAGCGGTTGATATCAAAATTCATCAATCTGAACAGTTTTTTGCTAAAACCCATCAGTGCACAGCGTTTGGAAATTAAAACCTAAAGTTTCAGATAAAGTCTTTCTGATAATGTCGTCGACCAACGGTGTTGATAGTGGCAACGAAGTTGAAAAATGTAAAAAGCTTGAACTCTTTATTTCATTAATGAGACAGTTTCCAGAATATTTTACTTCTCTTGAACAATCTCAAAGATTGAACAATAGCGCACAGGCAGCACTCTTTTGAAGTCAATTTGTCGCTAGAGTTTTTGCTTCGATGATTCTTTTGAGCGCGCTTTTAATCATCTCAATTAATGTTCGTATGAATTCTATTGTATAAAAGCCACTGACCAGACATAAAAATCGTCAGAAGTAGTGACAATCTCTGAAAAATCAACAAAAATGAAGTAAAAATCTAAATTTCGAGTTGCTTGTTAAATTACAGTTTCCTGATTTTTTCAGATTGTGTCTAAGTTTAGTCTTACTAATTCCAACTGCCGCATCAATAAAGCTAATTGGACATTATGGAGTTGGCAGTTGGTCGTACATTGGTGAAGTTTATTACTGTTGGCCAGTCGTTCCACCTGTTACAAAGCCAAACGTGATCATCGACGGCTTCAGGGGCGTTCACTCGAGGGGAAAAACTTTTGATGACGTTAAATTGTTTTCTATTTGGAACCAAACCTGCCATTTTCGAGTTCAACTCTAATCTAAAGTCAATTTCCTTCAGCAACAACCACATAAGCCTGATCGACCAAACAATATTTGATGCCATTGACAACCTCGAGAAAGTTCAGTTTTCAGGAAATTTGTGCGTATCGAAAGACGGCGACGGACGCGATCAAGTGAAAGAAGTGCTGCGTGAAGTAATTGGGAAGTGCAGAAGCTTCAGAGTCGATCCACTTTTAGTAGAACAAATTTCAGAATTAAGGAACTCAATCGAAGTACTGAAATCTGAAGTTTCTACTTTGAGTCTCTCGGTCTTGAACGCACAGTAACAAACGCTCGAAAAATGTTATCAAAATCAATGAAATTTAATAAATTCTGTTTTTAATCTCTGCGAGAACTGGGAATTACCAGCTGATAAGTAAAAATCTGCTCAGATCACAGTATTTTATTTCATCTCACCGTCAGCCTGAATTAATTGATTTACCAAACTGTGAACAAATAAACTTTGCTTAACAATGCAATAGCTGAAAAACCTGAAAAAGATCACAAAATTTCCTATTCAATGTGCTATTGAAATAATTGTCGCATTGCATGAATATGTCAATATTAATAATTAAAATTCTGCAGCTTCACATGAAAATAATTCCAAACAAATGAATGCGGCTGAGAGTGTGAAAATTGAAAAAAAAAAAGTTTTCTGCTAATTAAATCCTTTTTTACCTCGTTTTCTTTTCAAAGTGCACAAGAACAATTGCAAATTTTTTCCAGCTGCTGCGTTCTGCTCTCGATTAAAACGCTTTTTCTTCTCGTCAACTTTCTTCATTCCAACTTCCTGGAAATGTTCCTGCGATCCAATGTGATGATGATACAACAAGATACATTTGTATAAATTATAATGCATTCACTCATTCCCCTGCTACAGTGCACATCCGTCCCACACAAATTCAATTTCACATGATTAATCTCCTTCCTATGTGCGATTAGCATCGCACATAAGTTTCTTGAAAGTAACAAACACTGTCGCTTATCGCTTTTACATCTCTCACTTCCACCTTATCCCTGGATGTCGTCTTTGCGGTGCTGCTATGCGAAGCGACGAAGAAGAAAAATAAGGAAAGCTGAGCGGATATGCATGTGAGACTTAAATCTATTCAATTAGACGATATTTCACTCACATGAGAAGCCAACACGAGTTGCCAGGATGAGCTGTGGTGTGGTGCGGGGGCGGAAAAGATAATTGTCACAAGTAATGCCTGGTTATAAGGAAGGAAGGATATGGATGGAGACGTGTAATAAATTAAAAATGCATTAAAGGAAGTAGTTTCAGTCGGTGCATGGCAACCCATTGAGAGAAGGACAGCAGCAGCAGTAAAAGCACATGTGTCTCGCCTTTCCTAGGTACGTATGTTGAATTTCACAACTTATTTTGTTTATAAAGATGTTTCACATTATGATTAATGCCTTTACAAGGTCTCTTCTTCCACATCATCCTTCCTTGTTTCGAATGCACACATCGTAACCGAAAGCTTCTTCTCTTCTCTTGTCGTCTCTTCCAAGACAATGGATTTTGATTTTGTGTGGAAAATCAACGTGATGAATTTTCGGTGCTTAGAGTTTCCCTCGAATTGAAGATATTCTTGGGAAATCAGGCACGGATAAATCAATAGCTAGACCGCTTGAAGGTTGACGTTGAGTTCTTGGTTAGGTTTTTCAAAAATAAAGATTTCGGCTTCAAGTTTTAACAAAGTTAGTAAATTGCAACGCCGTTTTTGCAAGTTCAAATCATATACAACAATCATACTTTTTCACAGTGAAAGATTTCTTTATTCCATTAAATTCCACTAGATCAATGGTTTAACCTAGGTTTAACTCATACAAAATCTTTATTTAGACTTCAGTTGCAACACAAACATCGATTTGATACAAAATCTTGCTGGAATCTCCGCTTCTAAGCAGTTCAATTACCCGACAAACCTTATGGGTACTTTGCAACAAACTAATAAGCTGTCCTAAAACTCAAAGTGTCCCTCGTCCAATTCACAGCTTACCCATCGATTTTCCAGAGAAACTTGTTGGAACTGCTGTTAGAATTGCTTCCACAAAAGTCGATAAGAATCTGTGTCTGTTTAGTCTAAGCTCTAATGCAGATTCCGCTACACCACATTGGAGACGATGGAATGTTTTTCCATTGAATGGATTTAAAGTGCTTCGCGAAAGTTTAAAGTTAAATTGAGTTCTCAATTCGTGAATGAATGAAAAGAGTTAAATAAAGTGGAAAATTTCCGTCGCTTTCTCTTCAACATTTGAATTTGCGTCTTTTCGGAAAACTTTCTGCGTCTGGTTGGATGTGTTTGAAGACCTTAATCATCAGTCTCGATTGTGTTTATTTACCGAGCAAGAATTTTCTAAACGAGAATCCTTCGAAAGCCGAAAATGAAAACTTTCAGAAAAGCGAAAACTTTTGAATGGGGAAAATTTTCATGGTTTTTAATCGAAAAACATTTTACTGTGGTTGATGGAAATGAAAATGTAAAGATTTCTCGTGCTCGGTTGACTAAGGATTGAGAAGAGATGCTTGAGAGAAACAATAAATCACACAAAAATTGAAAATTGTTTAAATATTTGGCAAAAGCCATTGAGGGAAATTTCCCGTCTTATCCCAGTGTGAAGCCGTTTAGATGTAAACAGAGCGCTGTTGATTAGAGAATGCGTCGCATAGACAACTTCATGGAGACATTTGTTTTTATTTTCGTTGTCATCGGTGATTTTTGTTGTGCATGCTTTTATTGCAAAATTCCAGAAGC
>JPYR01000578.1:13448-27005 GCA_000775305.1 Belgica antarctica | reverse complement strand
GATTAGAGAATGCGTCGCATAGACAACTTCATGGAGACATTTGTTTTTATTTTCCTTGTCATCGGTGATTTTTGTTGTGCATGCTTTTATTGCAAAATTGCCAGAAGTTGCTATCCTGGTTTCCATTCATTTTAAGATTTTTGGTTCAAGCAGCTTGTTGATTTTTATTGTTTTAGGGCTTCTAACTAAGTACATTCAAAGATTTTGCTCAGCAGATAATTTTTATCAACCAAGATTGCAACTATCAATCATCAGGCCAAGGCCAAAGTTAAAGTTCAACTCTCTTCATGTCTGCTTCGAAGTTCTTTCTGACACTTCATAAAACACTAGATGTAACATCATGATTCATGAAACCCGATGTTTGCACACAGCATCATCAAAAATGTGTTGGAAATCCGCTCTCATCCAGCGGCCTATTCAATGCCCTTCCTAAAGCCTCAGCTTCGACTGAAAATAGCAATAAATATTGATACTTATAAATTAATATATTAAACCGTCTCCCACTCTCGATTCCACTCTGTTTCATCCTGTAAATGGCTCAAACATGCAATTACGCTGATAATCCCTCGAAAATCCTTTTTTGTTTTTCGCCCTGCCAGCTAAACACTTTTTCCCTTCACTAAAGCGCTCCGCTACCCGACCAAACGATTTTCTTTATCTTTAATCTCTCTCGCATTAATGGGAAAAACTGGTGTGTGAGTGTGTTCGAGGGGGCGAAGTGAGAGATTTACAGCATCAATTGTTTTTCTATTGAGCGATAGAGATGTAATCACAAACACTCATGAGCTGGTGTGGCAGGATAGAGTGGAAAATGTAAATGAAATCCCAATAAATATCGGCAACAGCCGAGGCGGAATCAAAAAATGAATATAAAGCTCAATTGAATGTTTAGTATTATAGCTGAGAATGCTGGAGAGAGAAGTTCTTTCTTTCTTTTTTCAATAGATTCTTCATTATAGATTTTTAAACGGCAATTTACACACAATCTATGACTAGAAGCACCGAAGCACACAAATGCCGTTTCGAGAGTAGATTCGTTTGCCTTCAATCTGACCTTTTTTGTTAAATGAATTTCTCGATGTTGTTTTTCTTCCGCACCAGTCTTTGTGAGTCAGTGATGTAGATAATTCGGTGAGTTTGTTAATGAACGGGATGGAAAAAAATTCATAAGAAATTAAGCAATTGAGCTTACAGAGGCTTTTAATCATGGCTTTGGATTACAACTGCCGTGACGTCATTTTGACGTCACTTCATTCTTGTTTTCTACATTTTTTGTAAACTTGAATGAAGTGACGTCAAAATGACGTCACGGCAGTTGTAATACACAGCCCTGCTTTTAATAAACACAATTTTGTTTCTTTTTTCTAAGAAAAATAGCTTTTGTAATAGGACTATAACCTCAAAAAAAGTTGAAATTAGAAGATGTAACCTGAAATATAACAAAACAAACTAAAATTCATAATAATTTGCATAAAAACAGAATCAGTTTCCATTCGCATCACCTTCGCACTAACCCTCAATAAGCTCTGAAGAACAGACGAATCCCAAAAAAAAAGTTTTGTGGGTATAAAACTCACATGAAGAGACTTTTATCGATTGTCTCCTTAAGGCTGACCATAAATTTTTAGAGTCGAGCTGATTAAATAACCATTTACAACCCAAACATCCTGAGTGTGAATACAAGGTTTAGGCCAGCAAAAAAGGCAAAACAATTTAGATTTCAAATCGATATGTGTGACTAAATACTTATTCTTTGCGGAAGGAACCGAAAAAAGGCAACTGACACGACGGATCGAGAAGCGTCTGATCTGAATAACCCAAAAATCCGATTATCTTCCATTGTTATGAGAGATTAGGATGAACTCAATTGATTGCTGTGTGCAGACGCACGTTAGCATCAGACACACAGTCACATCGTTCCAACAGAAAAAGCAGGAAAAGAGAGAAAAGCCACAACCGTAGCCTCATGAAATGTCAGAGCTTTTTAGGGAAACAATCAATCAAAGAAAAACATACTCCGGGTGTAAAATTGGCTTATCTGCTATATATAATATCAAAATCATTGAACTGGAAGTGAATCCAATTTGCCAATTTTGCTGGTGATGTCGAGGATGTGGTGCTAGAATCTGCCCCATCCAACACCTCCCCTTCACATCATCTTATTCTCGCTTTTGTGTGAAGAATCAGTTATTAAAGCCAAAGGAATTAAAATACTCTCGAGCGAACGGAGCATTGACTGAGTAATGTGAGCTTTGAAATGTGAGAGGTTTTGATGTGGGTTATCGTTTATTTGTCACAGGAATTACTAATTCCGAATTAGCTTTGAGGTTATGTTACACATGCAGGTAAATAAAATTTCTCGGAATTTCAGTCTTCAAAAGCGTGATCCGTGAAACATGAAATCTAGTTTTAAAGTAGCTATGATTTTTAAGAAGCTTTGGAAAAAAGTAAGGTTAAGTAAGTTGTTTTGAGGTTATTAAAGAAATGTAAAATTTTGGTAAATTCTGACTTTTGAGTTTTATAAAATATGAACTGTTAAAGGCAGCAAATTAAAAACTGAAGATCATACATTTTTGTAGGTTAAAATTCACTCGATTCCAAGTAAAGCCACTGGAATCAAAAAATATTAATCAACATTTCGGTACAAACAGAAAAGTCAAAGCCTTTCATCAAAGTCTTCTTGTTTTCCCTTAAGATCATCACATTGCACCTTATTCAAATCCAAATTCAGCCTTGAGTCTATTACGTCACTCACGATCACTCCCAACCTGCAAGAAAGAAAAAAAAGCTTCTTTCCGTCTCTTCGCTTTCGTGAAAGGCATGAGAACGATATTTTTGTATTTTGAAACATGATGTTCGAACTTGTCAAACATGCCACGGGCTGGAGTGAGTAAGCCCGCATAAATAGCAAGGATGGATGAAGTTTTCCTCAACATAAACAATAAGCATCAAATATAAGGAATGACATCAATGCCATGGCATGGCATGAGATGTGTTGATGATCAAATTCATTTTCTTTGTTAAACATTTGCCATTTTGCCAGATCATCATTAAACTTGCTCAGTGTAATCTCAAGAGATCCGCTCTGCCCTCAAAACTCAAACTATGTCGAATCATTTCCGATAGAACTTCCATAACTGCATTCAATCAATTAAGTCTCTGGGTGTGCGGGAGAATGCGAAATAGCAACAGCTCAGGTTTCGGCTTGCAAGACAAACTTTTAATGACATTGAATGCTGCGAGTTGTGTTTAAAAAGGAAGCGGAGGGAAAGTTTTTCGCTTAATAAAGATTTAAAAGTTTCTCGCCGTCTAATTACCGTCTTGCCAGTTGGCAGCATCGTAAAGCTCGATTTGGCCGAGAATGTCTCGTTAAACAAAGTTTTTAAGACGGTGAGGAGAATTTCCCCACCCACAAAAGTTAGTGAGTCGTCAAAATCACTACAAAGTATTCAATAATTCATCGAGATTCAAAGGCAGGAAAATCAATTATTCAAACAGAAGTCGGAAAAGAACGAACGAACGATGCTTCATCTCGACAAAAATTGAAATTTATGCCATAATCTTCGAAAGACTCGTCCTAGAGTGAGACTTTCCGAAGCAGGCAAACTTTCTTGCTTGCGACAGCCAAACAGAAGACTGCAAACAAGCATGGGGAAAAGTTTTGTGAAGTAGAAAAACTATTTAATTAGTGAAACCATATTTAATGGCGAAGTTTATGATTCAACATTTTGTCTATTAATTTATGAGTCGCTTCCAGTCGTTTACCTATGTGAGATAGAATACACAAACCCGTTTCGTTTCATTCACAGCAAACGAACAGTAGCAACTTTCAATCTTCCAATTAAATAATTGCTTGTCAACAGTACAAAAGGGTAACCAAGAGTGGTGGTTAAAACAAGAAAGTGATTTCAAGATGAAAATGTTTCTTGTTGATTGATTTGACCTGTAAGTTGGTGATATTGATTAGTTCCTGTCTCCACCTTACGACCACCAGCGAAGGTACCACCATACAGGCTTCGTGGACAAGTCACCGCTGCCCTCGAGACCCCCTAAAGCCAGATTTGATCTTTTACTAGGTCAAAACTCTGTGGTGCAGACTCGTCGAGTAGTACATTCACACTGACAGGAGCTTACGCAGCTGATCATCAGGTTTCACTGCTTGAGAATCGAGATTCTCTCACATACCTCGCGTAATAAACCAAGCAACACCAAAAGGTCTGCCTGGAAAGCAAAAGTTAGATAAGCGGAACAGCCATTTAACAGGCCCGCCATTTCACGGGCAGCAAGAGGTTTCTATGGATATAAGTTACAGTTATAAGTGTGTTAGTAAGCTGTGGAATTTTTTCATTAATAGTTTCTATAGTTTGGGAGGTTGGGAGGATTTCAAGATGAAAACGTTTCTAAATGTTAATCCTTTAACGTCAAACTAAGTGACAAACCAAAGACGTAAAAAATTGAAATTTTACTTAAGCATTTATGAAACGATAACTTTACAAAGTTTATTCAAGGAAATTTGGTCTAAACTTTTTACAATGAAACATAACCTCGAAACTGAAATTTCTTCGATGTTAAAATTCCACCAAAGTTTATTAGTAGAATTAACCTTTTATACGAACTGTAACTTCACACAATTTAAAAAACCTTCATCAACGATGCCCCAATCAAATCAAAATACCAGTTGTTAGTGCTAACAACCCCGGTTCAATCCGTCAATTGCAAAGAACGAAGCTTGAAACATAGTTTTATGTTTCATCGAATATTCATTAAAGATATTTCTCCTACCATGTAATTGGTGTTTTAAATCGGAATTGGATTTTTTTTCTTGCCCGACAATCATCTCAGATCGAGTGGAAGGAAGTTTTTAAGGCAAAAAACTTGAATCGTAATAAAAAAACGCTTGTGAAGGAAAGTGCTTGAAAAATTCTCCGTAAATGAGCTTTGTTCGCTAAAGCTTCATGAAATAATCCTTTTTTGTTCGGGGAGAAACTGCTAAACTTCTTCATCACGGTTTCTTCGACGGTTGTCGTGCATGCATTTTCAGTTAAAGGGTTTTAGGTTTCTTCTCTCAATTTGTTAGAATTACTTTAAGGGAAGAAATGGTATTGATAGGTATGGTTTGAAGGTTTTTTGGTATTTTCAAGTTGTGCTGGTGCAACCGAGGTTATTCAAGACAGCATTTAATAGTTAGTAGAGATATCAAGGCCAAATGGTATTAGTTTGATAACATTTATGTCAAAAGTTGTTTCAATATGAAAAATCATCCTTGACACCAACTCCGCACGCAGCCCGTACCGCTATCATCCAAAATCAGTTAATAGAGTTAAAGTTTTTCGTTCGTTTTTGTCGCTTCCCATTAAACGGGTTGAAGCACTTTTTGATGGAAGGAAGGTAGCGAAAGGAGACAAAAAGAATCACAAGGCAATCCGTACCAGAGTTTTCTTTCATTTCGCTGAAGTTCGCTATTAAAGCGAAGCTCTTCTGAAACTAATTAAATTTCAAAATGAATTTTAAGTGCAGAAAAAACTTGTCGTAGACGCTCGAGATTTTTTGTGTGGTAAATTAATTTATTTTTATAACAGTGTGAGGTTGGAATGTCATCACATCAGAGTGGCTTAGTCTAGGAGTGACGTTTGCTGGAAGTTTTAAATTCAATTTGCTAAGCGCGGGTAGCTGAAACACGGTTTTTCACTTAATTAAAATCTCGTTGCCGCGTTTCTTTAGTTCCCTGGTGGCGTCAGAATGACGTTGCATAAACATTTTAAAAAAATATATATTAAGAGAATTATAAAGTTTCTGTACTGGAGAGTGAAAAACGGCACTGAAACCACAACGAGTTTCCAATTTTCTCACACATCGGGAAATATAAAATTTGGTGTGCGGATAAGCGGGGCAAGCGAACAAAAGCCCTGAAAAAGGAGACTCGATTTATTATACCTTTATTTAATGGTCGATTCAACATTATAGCACTTTATATATTTTATTAACCCGATAGCCTAACACACAGCCATCCACCATAGCGCCATTTGCCCACACACAATTTATCAGGGCACATTGTTTTATTGGTGTTGTATTTCCCCGAAAAATGTTTTCACAATCCTATCATTGCCTGCTTGCCGTGTGTCGAGAACGAATGACTTCATACACATGCTTTCGTTCTCTTTAACCCATGTTCGCCCAGTCTCTGTCGCGCCGACATGTTCCCGTGTGTTTTGCATCAAAATTTCAATCAAAATACCTTTCAACGAATTCCTTTTGATGCGATGCTATCTGCTGTCCGCTTTGTAATGTTCTAGTTACAGCTTCAAGTACGAGGTGTTTTAAAATTCCATTTCGTCATGGTGATAGATAATTGAGTGAGTTTCAACAGGGCATTAGAAGGCGTCGTGTTCCTGGAGCCATTCAAGATGCCTGGCCAAAGTGTCGACGGACTGTGATGGATTATGGTTTATAATTAATGAGATTTTCAGTTTAAAATTATCCAGGAAAGGAGTAAGTGACCTTAATTGCTAATTTGTAGGTATAAATATCATGAAATTTCCAAGAAAGTCAAAATTGTAAATTCAACATTTTTAAATGAAAATCACAGGAAAAATCAACAAAAAAATTAGTTTTTCACCTATTGCACATTTTCAACTCACTTTTCACAAAAACTGCAACTCCTAACCTCACATTTACCCCGTTCAGACGTTCCTTTGTGCTTTTAATTGAACAAACTTCCATTCAAAGCGTTAACAGCAAATAAACGTCGAGTCAAAGCTTGGCTGGTGATGCTATGTGACTCGATAAAATCCTTCCCGTGCTTTCAGATTGTCACACAGAGAGACAAAAATGTCAAAACGCACCCAAATCTAACCCTTCGTGGAACAACCGGCTACACACAGACACACCCGCCCGCATGCCTGACTCTGATTGATTACATTGATCATCTTTGGGGGATTCCTCGGACGTATTTCGAATTGATGACTCCATTTGCGGCGGAAATATTGACGTGAGTGGCTTTGGGCACATCACCAATGGTTACGTCACTCGTCGAGCGCTTTGCGGCGGAAAATGATGAATTGTCTTTAGAGTGATCTTTGGCTTCTAGGTGATAAAAATCGAAAAGATCTCATGAGAGTGGAGAAGCAATTCTCTACATGACTTCCACAACATAATTTATTATCATTACATTCGTGTTCGGCACAAAAAACGGGCGAAAAAATGTTGTCCTTGGTCCGTTTCCGGAGGCCAAATGTCATCTCGCATCTCGACACGGCGTGAAACCCGAGCGCTGCGGTCGGCGAGGGTCGTGGCCACCGCGCACGCCTGGAAGCTTCCTCGGCAGTCCAAAAACGATGCTCGGTGTTCTTGTGTAGCTATTATGAGCAAATGAAATAATAAAAATAAACAGCAAAGAGTAAATATCAAAAGTTCTTTCTCCGTTCTTCTTTTCATGTCATAAAATTGCGTAAAATAAGATTGCTCATGCATATAGTTGTGTGCTCTGTTTCCGTCCCTCTGCCACCCACTTCCCGCCCACCCCGGCAAAACGAATGAATAAAGGAAGCAAGAAATGAAGAAGAATGCGGTAAAGTACAAAGCAAATAGAAGGCACATCTGGTGTTTTCTTCCTAAGGTCATGAATGTGTGCCAAAACGTGAAGCAGACGAAGGCGAACCGGAAAAATCCGTTGAAGGAAGAAAACGCTCTCTTTCTCAAGTGCTTTACCTTCCTTATCCGCCGAACATTATCTTGTTTGCCATCTCTCTTGATGTGATTTGATAACACTCGAATTAATCTATTTGACACCGCAAAAGTTTTAGCTTCGCGCAGGGATGACTTCGAGGTGGATGCGAGGTCGGGTTTTGAGGTTACAGCTTAGGTTTGGTAGGAATAACGTGAAAACTCGTTGATTGTAAATTGAGGTTGGGTTGAAGATTTGGCTAGGTTTTCATTGCTAAGGTGATTAACTGATAATGAACACTCCTTACTGATAAAGCCTTTCTTCAACGGAAGCTTCTTTTAGTGAAGAAATGAAGTCGCTAAGTTGTGTAATTCTCAAAAAAAGTTAGGAGTGTCTTTTATCAGTAAATCACCCTACTAATAAACTCAAGCTAATAGTAAACTAAAAAGTTTGCAAACATTTAAACCAAGTGAACAACGAGTATCTCAATCAGGTTAATTTCAATTCAGAAAGAGCTCAAACTGCCTTTTGAATAAGTTTTTCCATCTCTAATAAAGTTGTCCCTCCTGTTCCACTTCTATTTAAGTAATCGATAATCACACAATGACCACAAATGGATCCACATATAATACACCCAGAAAGCTCATAAAAATTTCTCTCTAGACGATTAAACTTTTTTCGCTTTCTACACTCGCTCGACTCGGTGTGAGTGTTATGAAACAGAACTTTATGATCTCTTATTCGCTTTTTTCTGTAATTCTGACAAGTGGAAGAAGCAAACAACGGGGAAAAGTCGACGAAGAAAGTTCTCGAAACATGAAAGTTTTATTTTTCGGACTCGTTTTCCCGTGATGATTTCAATTTTAAATGTCGAAAGTTGGTGAGTGGTGTTGCGATTGTTTGGTTCTCTTTCGGAATAATTGGAATTTCCCAGTCGTGGCAAACACACAAAAGCTTTCACTTTACAGACTTCAGATTAAAAGCCCGGCCAATTTAAATGACAAATGCCGATTGACAGAACACACAATCGTCAACATTATTTTCCCATTAATTAATGTTCCAATTAAACTCCCGTGTAATTGAAATTTAATACAGCCACCAAAGGAATTTGGATTATAAAATTGGCACTAAAAGTTTCTTCATTAACAGTTTTCGTAATAACTCAAGTGATTATTGATTGTAAAACCGATTTTGTGCCGAAAAAGGATTTTTCGCATAACTGCAGGAAATCAAATTAGTTAATTTAAGCTGTGAAAATGATAAAATTAAGAGTCAAGGAACTTACATTAGTTTCTACGCATTTCACATGAAATTTGGGCAATAATGTGGTGTAGAAGGGAACAATTCGTATTTTTGACGAGTTTTGAATTAAAATAATATCAATTTGTTTGTGAACTCCGTCAACTGAATTTCCCAGAACAGTTCGTTAAAAATTAAAATCATTTTTCTCAAAGCAGAATAGAGAATTAAAGAACAAAGCAATAATTCTACCGCTTCTGCCTTTCATTTCCATCCTCGCTGAATTTCACTACTCGTGATAATATCAAGAACGCCATCCATTCTCACCCATTTATTTTTTAACATCTTTCCAACATTTTCTTCCTTTTCGCCTTCAATTGAAACTGGTAACTGTCGTTTTCACGTCTTGCCAATATTGGAGAAGCTTCACCAGAAAATGGAAAAAAGATTGGAGATTAAAAAGGAGATTTTTTTTAAATAAATCACAATGATTTCACACAATTAGATTCGCTTTTCCATATTTAAACGGCTTTCGATTTCCCTTCGCTTCGACTTTATGCTGGTATACAGCCGACATTTTTCCGAACAAGTTTTAAATAAAAATTGGATGAAAAATGAGCTGTCGATGTCATATTAAGGCGGATTTCTGTTCCTTGCAAAGAACAATAAAAAAAAATGCCAGTGCTTGCGCATATAGTTTAGTGTGAGGGATGATTCTGGGTGTGATAATATATTTTATGAGCTGGAAAATGTTAAATCTGGCTTATTTGAGTTCGGAAAAATCAACTGTAGTTTAATGTATTTGCATGATTAAAAGAATTATTTAACCTAAAAAGATGTTTCCAATGAAGACAAACAATTCGCCATAACATCACATTTGAATTTCCCTCAAATGCTTATGAAAAAACTTCTGGCGTCTTCTTCTTCATCTTGAAATTTTCTATCAAAACTTTCATTTTTTCAATTGTTTTCATAAAGAAAAGACTGCTTGAAGCCTTCCACGTGGCCATTGTCATCACCATTTTCAGAACTCTCCACTCAAAGTTGAGAAATTTATGAATTCCATTGATATTACCTTCATAAATCGCCAGGAACGCTGACTCAGCGAGAATCCTTCACTCTTGAACAAAACAGCCTGGAACCATTATTTTTCTGTCGTAAAATTTGTTTTTGTTTGTTGTATGCAAGCGATATTGAAATCTGGGAGAAACTTTGCCGTGAAAGACAAGGAATAAAAGTTTAGCTGCTGGTTCTTAGTTGAACAGCAGCAGAACTGCTGAATTGAAAAGAATTTTCTCTCTTCGTTTTATTTGGAGCTGGAGGAATGTAATGATTTTAATAACTTTGTACTTTGGAAGCTTCATCGGAAAATTTCTTGCATACTGGAACAACTTTCGCGGCAACATCGCTCGAGGAAAAGTTTCTTTTAATTTCTCTCTCGTCTGTTCATCCTCCAGCATGTCATCATTCGATTGTAAAAATATTTTCCATCGAATTTTTTCTCTTCTTCGCAGTTTGTTCCTGCAAATTGATATGGGTTTAAACTTTTCCTGCTGATAACACAGAAAACAAAGACGATGACAAGAGGGAAAATTCATTGCAAATTAATAAAGAAAAGTTTGCCAAGAAAGATTCCGTGAAAGTTTATTGGGAGAAGCGAGAAAACATTTCACCGGAGGAGAGAATAAAAAAGTTGAAGCGTAATTTAGGGCCAAGAAATCCGTTTTAACCTCCACCGAGAGTGTTTTGAGAGCACTTTGAAAATATGAATTCGGCTTTGATATTTATGGGCAAAACTTTGCCTTGATTTATTTATTCTCGTGAAAAGTTCTTTCATCTTCGTGGGGATAAATTTTTCATTGACTCAACTTTCAACGAGTTGCTGATTATCAGGGGCCAACATAAATCATCGCAATTTAAGGAAATTATTCAAGGGAATAGCGGGGTTTGTGAAAAATGTCAGTCAATTTAGGTACTCGCAGATATTTCGCATAACTTGTAATAAAATATTACACGAAAATCTGTTCCACTTTTATAAAATTTGTGTTGAATTTAATAAACAATGGAGAACCTAAGAAAAATTTCTGCGGGATGTTTCTGGGTCACAAGGCCTTTTCGATAATCATTTTTCATGCAGAAAATGTAAAATTTGGGAACCTTCAAATGTTCCTGCACTGATTAAAGACGGAAGTTGCATTAGGGAACAGTTAGTCAATGAAGTTGCTTGTATACGGTTTTTTCTAAGACAACTGAACACATTCTAGGATAAATTATTTCCTTATTCAATAAAGATGTTCTAAGTGCAGTTTGTGTTGAGTTTTTCAGATCATTGTATATGTAGGCCAGTAAAAAGTTAATGAAAGCTGTTTTTATACCATCAGTTGAAGTTCTAAGTAAGCTCGATAAACGTTAAATTAATGTCAGTTACTTATTTTCAATTCAGAAGTTTATTAGCATTAAGGATGCCAAATACAATTTAAATTTTTATTTCAATTTCTTGATTTAAGGATGTCATAACTGGTGCAGGAACCACTAACCTTTGACGTCATTAATAAACAAATGTTAATGAACGAAAGGAAAAAAAAGATGAAGCGACCGTTTTGTTATTCATCAGCTAATTGATGGATACTTTTCTTGTTGTTTCGTTTTTTAATATTTCATGAAAGAAGCGTGTAATTTTTGATGACTGGAATGTCCCAGAAAATCTTTTAACGCCAGCCCAAACAAAATGGTCAGGATGACTTGGAAAATTCACAGCTTTTAATTTCAAAACAATTTTTCGCCATCATAAAAACCAACTCATAACAACTCAGCAAGAAAACAATAATTAAAAATGATAATTTTTTTCACCTAGTGCCCGAAGTTTTAGCCTGAAAGGAAAAGCAATTCTTGGACTATAAACAATTAATTATGACTTAAAAGAATCATCAGCAGGGATTGGTTAAAAACATGTCACAACATTTTGAACTTTTTCTGCTTGAAACTTTGCTAACCATGTAATTGAAGGAAAAACTTTTGTAAACTTTTCATCCTGACGTGACTTAAACCGTCCCATTATGAAAATGAGTTTTTAGAAAGTGAAATGAAAAATTTTCGGTCATAAATAAGAGAATCAAATAGAGTGCAATGAGTCATTAAAAGCATTTTTCGCTCGGAGAAATTAATCGACCTTTATCGCTCGAGGCAGTAAACGTAATTTATTTACAACCAAGTAGCAACAACCTGACAAAGTTCTGTTGCCGACCAACGTGGCTGGCAAGAAACGAGGATTTATGAGTTTTCATTAAGACGAAAGTGAAATCATGCAAGAGTTTATACGAAATAATAAATGTACGCCAAATAAACAAATTAAAAGCCATTTCACTCATAATTAGTCTTACGGGGGTTTCGTTTCATGTCTGGCTTCTATCAGACCTCTCACACTCTCCAGCAATTAGTCACAACTTCATGTAGATTTTTCTCTTTATCTCGGAGATTAAAAAGCCACAAACGTTGATTAATTGTGAATTTTCACACTATCGTAATGTTACGAATAAATAATGTTGCGGGCAGAAGAAAGTTTGGAGAAAAAGTTTGTTCTGCTGTCATGAACGGGGCGCAACAAACATCAGAAAAACTGTTGTGACTTTCGGATGAAACTTTTACATTAAATTTTGCTGTTAAGCCAGTTTGTCGTTTACGTCAGTTTCAGTTCATTGTTGGCTTCATTGTTCACGAGATTAAAAAAGTGTTTGGCGACTGGCATACCATAAAATGAATTTGGAACCAGCACACACGTTTTATAACAACGTTGAATGCAGTAATAAGTTAATGAAAAGCGACAAAAGACTTCTGATGATGAAAAATGTGATTAAAATTTTGATTTCAGAAGCTTAAAAAATTCGGGTGTGATAAAAGCTTTAAATTTCATATTTCTATAAGAACTGTTTTATTGTCAACAAATGTCGGATTATATGACTGAAATGTTCTACTGTCACTTCACTCCATTGATAATTACTTTTCACAACTTTAAGGAGCTGCAACAAGCCACCAATAATCTTTCAATCACCAAACGTTCAACTTTATTAAATCTCCAGTTAAAGCTGAACAGCGTGGAGTCTCTTAATCGCTATCGAGAAATCTCATTTTATTCAAGCTTTATTGTCTTAATCTTTTGTTCACGTTTAGCAGTTTCTTTTGCTTTCGACTTCCACTCCAGCTTCGGAGATAGCTTTTTCCCTCGCTCCTTGCCAAGATAATCATTTGCTGTTTAGATTTTCTGTTTCTGATAAGAAATGTGTCTTCTTTTTCCTTGGAAACACTGCGGTGCTCGTTATTGTTTGAGAAATTTTCCCCTCCATGACGTAAAGGCTTTAATTTAAGCTCATTTTAGTCAACAATGCCAAGTCTTTGTCAACTCACTGTATTTTTTGTCGTTTTACACTCGAAAGCACCAGCAAAGAGCTGTGTGGGTGGAGAATTTTGCAAGACGCTTCAAAAATGTTTAAAATCATAAATTTGCCGCGCAAGAGAGTTCAGAAAATGCACCAGAAAACCGAAAAATTTGCACTCCGTTTCCTCCAAATCATGAACACGAATTAAATTTTAAAATCTTCTTCTCTCACGTCTCTCCCACCGGTTCGTGGAAAGTACAGCTCGAGAAGCTTTTAACTACG
>JPYR01000576.1:27253-43227 GCA_000775305.1 Belgica antarctica | reverse complement strand
AAAACTTTTAAAGCTTTTCAGAACTTATTCTGAATTTTAATGATCTGAACTTGCTGAATTTTGGATTGAAACTTTAGTTTCTTGGGTGATCCAGCTTGGATGGTTCACTGATGACGGCAATGTCAACTTTTAGGTTAAGGAAGGTATTTGAAAACTTTTGAAGTCTGTTTTCGCAACCTTAACCTAAAAACTACATCAACGCTGCTGCTGAGCCAGCTTCAACGCTAAACGGCTTCGAATGCATCACCGGTCCAAACCAGATCCACACTAGACGCTGTTCGCAAATTGATTAGTATTCTTGTTAGTGCATTGATTGAGCAAGCACATTGATCGATTTATCATCCATTCGCTCGTTTCCACATGGCGCGACGTGATTTATTTAGTAACCCCTAAATAAACAAAACGTCCCAATCATAAGTTAAACTCATTGAAGCAATGGCCTGACATCTGATAAATGATTTCTTTTATTCCAATCGATTGAACAGGCGAGATAAAATCGCAATCCACTTATCAATGCCAACTACTTCGGCATTTCAGGAGCCAATAATTGTGTTTCAATCAGCTAATTAATGGGTTCTGTTTGTATTTTTCATTCGTGTTCATTGTTCTCGCTCAGGGGGAAGTAAATCATAAAAATCGTTACAATTTTCTTTCCACTAGATTAATTTTATTTATGTATTAAGTCAAGAGAAGAAAGGAAAATCGTTTGTTTTGTCATTAAACATTATACATTCATGTTACAAAGTTCTCACCTAATGCCGTAATTGGATTTGAAAGTTTTATGAATGTCGTGAGACTTTTTGTGATTCTCATTCATCAAGAACAGTTTATTCTTATTATCTTTATTGTTATAAGTAAACAGATTATTACTAAACACCGAGCTGCACTCTCTTGCAGCCACCCATCGTCTGCATATTAGGAAAAATCTTGTAGATTTCCAGTAAAAGTTTAAGTGCGTTTGTAATAAAACGTTATTTATCGACCTACACAAATCACCCGCGCCGGTTATTAGACGCTTGTGAAAATTTTGATAAAGGAAAACATGGAAAATAATACTGATATACAGATGAAGAGAGAGTGTTGTTGCGATGCCAGATGATGCGATGGCCCCCCGCGCTGCATTGCTGCTGGGAACTCCCCTGGAAACAGAATGTGAAGCACCTGTTTAATTTTACTTCAAACTGCTCTTGCATAAAGTTGGAATTCTTAAAATCGTATTGCAATTGACGTAAGTGGCTTTGGTTGTTGATGGAATGTCAAAAGTTGTTGAAAATTTAAAAAAGAAAACGAGTTCAAAATTAGGTGAACGCTTGGACTTAAAAAAGCTTTTTTAAATTTCAAAACGTAGTCTATTAGTTTTTGAACATAAAATTACAAAACTTTGAATATTCTTTTTGAGAAGAAGTTTTTAAAATTAAAGGTCAAAATATTATTTCAAAGGTTGAAAAATTATGATTTTTAAAAACGTTTCCTAATAACGAAGTTTAAAATGCTTTAAACTTGATCTACTACGACAAATTTTCAGCATCTTCAGTTTCTCGCAACTTTTGACATTGCACTTTTCACCTTTATGCCACTCATCCAAAGCTGCAGCGGATTGAGCTGAAAAGCTGGTTTGATGTCAAACAGATTTCTGCACATCTTATGGAACATCAAATGAACGAAAATCTTTTTTGACAATCGTCTTACAAAATTTTAAAGCTCTTCAACTCAATCCACTGGCATCCTTGCTTACGAATCATAATTCTATTTACCATTTAAAACATGCACCGTTACGCTCCGACTCTTTGCATTCGACGGATTGCACTAGACAGAGAAGGGGTAAAATGGAGGTTGATGTCAGTGATTTCAGGTGCAGATGCAGCGAACGAGCGTTGCATACAACATGGGAACGTGAAATATTACCTGATACTGTCCTGAGTCAGACGGTCTTGCATTTTGTATCAGCAAGAACGATGTTGATGTTTCACCTTTCTCTGTTATAACAGAAACACCGCCTCGAGGCGAGTCGTAGCTTATGATCTATATGGCAGTTTTTATTTCGTCCGGGGATGTTACACAGCGAGAAAAGAAAGGTGGAAGAGAAAAAGAGATAAAAAAGCTGCCAGTAACAATTTATTTCACTTTCTAATGGAGCCCGTGTTGGTGATGTAACGGGATTTAGATTTTTTTTGTAAAGCGTGGAAGAAAGAACAACGAGAGATCATGCAAATTTCTCAAATCTCAGCCAGTGCGGAAAATTTCCAACGAGAGAATTTGCTGCCAGAGGTGAAGTGGAGGTGTGCACACAAATTTGAATTTAGAGGCAAATTTTCAATGAGATTACCCAGAAAGCAAATTGTTGAATTTAATCTATCTTACAAACATATTCACAGAACTTTTTAATGTGATACCAACAAGTTCCAAGAACATTTTCTATTTTTTTTACATCTAATGCTAATTTATTTCTATCGACAAGCTTTTAATTAAATTGGAAATACGGATTCAAAATGTCAAGCCAAGGATTTTTCAATTAGTTTTGATAATTTTTTTTTTTAATTGAAAGCTTTAAACAGCTGACACAAGACTTTCAGGGTTGGTCTTCAACATAATTCTATTTCATATAAAACCAGTTCGAAGATTTTAATTTATATTTAAAGCTTTCAAAAGCTTCTCAAACATCTCAAAAGCTTCAAAGTATGACGTAGATTCAATTATTCACAAACTTTAATATCTGTTTGAGATTTATTTTCAAATTTTTCTTCAAACCATGTGAATGCATACTAAAACCTCTTTTCCAACACCATCCCTGGCTACCATATTAAAAGCACACGGCGGATAATTCTTCTGCAAAAATTTCTCTCTGATTTTTCTCGTCAAAATCTTCTCGGGTTTTTTGTTCTAACATCGTCAGTCCACATGCAATGGACATGGAGGTCATTAAATTTCAACTTTAGAACCGGAGAGAAAAAAGATAATCGTTTTTAACAGCTGCTTTCAATGGCTCATAAAAGATATGGAATGATATGATGGTGATTCCATTGCATGTTTCCCGGCTGCCACGATCTTTTATGCTCACATTCTTCTCTGTGTTTCTGTGTCGACGACCGTTCTCGACTCGTTCTTGTGAATTTTTCATTTTCACATTTAGAACAGACTGAGAAAGATCGAGTGAACGTTCAGGGGAGTTTTATTGTCGGTATGGGAAACTGCTGCATGGCAATGTGCAATACTCACGGCGTTGTTGTGATTCCAGAATATGAATGCAGGTGGCTCAGGCGAGTTGTGCACGACGCAGGTAAGATTTATGGTTGAACCGCTCTCGATGTACAAATCAGGCGCCCCAATTATTTCAGTAGATGGTTCTGCAAAAAGAGAGAAGCGGCGAGTGTTGTTGATTAAAATCAGTTGCAATCAGTCGTAAATTACTGTCCGAAGCTGATTTTTACACACATAAGCAATTAAACTCATTTCGCATCCCTCCCTTGGACCGGAAGCGCGCCCAACGAGCGGAGAAAAAGCGTTTTTTATTTTATTTCAGTTTCGTACGCAATCTGAATATTTGAATCAATAAATTTGGTTTTATCGCAGAATCAATAGGCGATAAACTGGAATAGCAACAGAAATGTTTTTCGGTGCTCGTTGTTTATGAAGGCAAACGGGCGTGGAGGCCGAGGGAAAAGCGGAAATTGCTTCAAACTCATCGAATTAGTTTCAATGGCGGTCTGACCCGAAAGTTAAACTATGGAAAATTTCTTTCTCTATTATATCCCAATTCCACCCATCTTATTTTTCATCCATTTGATCACTCGATTTCCTTTCTTTGCTTTCCACCCACCGTCTCATGCCCCTTCGAACAGCACACACAAAAAAGTCATGGTGAACAAGCAGCAGAAAAAAGAAAACTTTTCAAATCAATTTTTATTATATTTCCTCGACATCCGTTCATTTTGATAAGGATATTCGGGGATTTTTTGTACACTGGGGATTGATTCAAAGTGACGTGTGTTAAGATATATGCAATAATAATATGTCTGCTGCCAGGAAATCACGCCTGTACACGACGAAACTTTGTCTTCGAGTTTTTAAAAAAGTTTTCGAAATTCTTTCCAGCTAGTGCGGCCATTAATTTTAACTATAACAGCTTTCAAAATCCTTTTCAGCACACATAAACTAGGATTTGGGCCTGTTTTTCTGTTTGGCGTCTTGTTATTACCCTTAAATAACTTTCGGGTGAAGAGACACGAGACGGGAAGGGTACGAATGGGAAGAATGGGAAAATAAAGTTTAACTTTATCTACGACAATAAACAGTGTAGTAAGAGACTGGAATATAAATAAACGCCAGTTAAATGCTTTGACCAAACTGAAAAAGAGAATTGCATTTATTTTTTCAAATTCATTCTCTCTCGTCACTTTTTCTCTGCCGATAAACATCAGCAATGAATCAGAAATAAAATTTATTTTTTATTTATTGTTCCGGTGGTGATTTTTGCTATACACGCTTCACCAGTGTGTCCCCTTGACTCGAACGAAAAATGGGCAGAAATGGAGTTTAACGAGACATGTTGTTTGTTATTGTTCAGCAAAATATTGTTTGTTAGTGGATGTCAAACGCTTTTCATATATTCTTAGCACACATTATGTTATACAGCAGAAATTCAAAGAACGCTAAATTTGCTGCTATTTCAGATTTGTATTCAGGACAGATAAGGTTATAGAAAGCTTTTTTAGAATGATTGAAAACGTTGCTTTTCTGAGCGTTCTTTGGCCTGTATTGTTGAAACTACTCGTCGAGTAGTTTAAGGCAATTTAAATTCTGCAAAGCTTGCGAATTTCTTTTATGCTTTAATCTTGATTTTCCTTTGTCGTGGTTTGAATCACCCGGTATTATATCACCGGTCTATGGAAGCAGAGTAGCAAACAAAAACGTCAAGCAATAAGCTTATGAGCGAGGCTAATAAAATAATGATCAAACAGCACTTATTTTAATGTTTTCTGTTTGCACAGGAGATTCGTGCAGGTTTGAGTGACGGGTAGATGGGTCTTTGATGGTGCTTGGTTTTATTGGGCCAAGGGGAGTTGATCACTTAGTCGAGTGACAAGTCAGAGCTTAATTGTGACATTAAAATATAAAAATCTGTCATTTTTAATCAGTTAAAGGTTTGATGTAATTAAATGAGTGCTTAGCAAACTCATCAAGTTTCAGTCATGTTAGTAATGAGAAGTTCAAGCTGAATATGTGCGAAGTTTACCATTACAACTTCAAAACTAGTCAATTTCTAGATTATTTACAATTTTAATCTAGAAATTGACTATTTTCTTTTATTAAGTATCGTCGGGTGACCTTACGACAAACTCTAAATTGCTGTTTTCTTTATAACTTCATTCTAGTTCCACTATAAAGTCGTTAAAAAAATAAATATTTTATTCTAACCTAAAAAAGTCTTTTAGGCGTCATTTTTAACAGTAAAAACTCCAAATTTATTCGTTTTGATAAAAACATACAAGATAAGGCTTCTTTTAACGGTCATAAATTTTAAACAACAAGATCAACATAATATTTTCATACTGCCGAGTTTTTTCTTCTTCACTTTTAGTCTATTTTGCATAAACAAAATCTTTGTCTCCGATCAGAAGCTTTTATAACAAAAGTTATGGAAACGACTGAGCCTAGCATGTCATCGTTTATGACAGTGCTGTTTTTCTGTCGCCTATTTTTGTTGTCATTAAAAAAATATGTTTGGCTTCTCATGGCGTTTTCGCCTATGTAGGACATCAACAATAGCAAAAGCAAACGAAAGCTTCTTATCAACAATAAATAGTCAAAGAGACTTACCAATAACATTAAACATAATGAAATGGCTCATGTGTGGCGTCGTTGATATTTGACACTCATAAATTCCTGAGTCACGATGTTGCGGGTACTTGATTTGGAGAATCCAATCCTCGGAGTGCGGATGGTGAATGGCTTTGAATCGCTGGTCAGATGTGTACCTAAGGCGAATCTCAAATTGAATAACTCGACTCGGAGTCGATTAAAAAGGCAACTTACGTATATCTGCCCACAGTCAATAAATGGATGTCTCTATGCCTTACCCAGGACACTTGCAGAAGCATCTAGAAATGAAGGGGCGGAGCCGGTGCGGGGCGAAAAGGGAAAAATTCAATTAACTTTTATGCTCAACTAAATCCAAAAATTACACAAAATTTTCCTTCGCTTCGTTTCTTATGTAATTTTGGGTTTTTCGGTATTCCGTCTAATGACCACAGAGAGATCTGTGATAATGTCTAGTTTATTTTTCGGCACAAATGAGTAGCAAAGAACCGAAGCATAATTTAATGAATGCGTATTTTATGCTTTGCGGAAATCTCCCCCACTTAGACGGGGCAGGCTATCTGCAAAATCTAATTTTTTCTTTTGATGAATGAAATCCTTGTTTCAAATTGAAACAAATAAATGCGTTTCAATTATCCTTATCTGGGCCATGTTTGGATAATGCACCAAGAGGGATTTGTTCGTAAATCACGAATTTATCCGGAAAATCTTCCTGAAATTGAGCATTCTGGATAAAGATAACGAAATTATACATAGTGGCAGTCCCGAATGGTCGTTTGGGAACGATAATGACCAGAAGGAATCTTCAATCTTTAATTAAAACATCCAAAAACACTAAATCTTTCGATCGCCTTCGAATAAAAGCTTAAAATTTTAATTGAAAACAATTTAACCTCAAATTATGGCTTTTTGAAATATTTTTTGTGAAAAATTGAATCCGAAACATTCACACTGTAATAAATCTCATAACAAACATTACGTCATCGCCGCACTCATCCGAGAAATGTTCAGTCTGTAAACAGAGTTTTCATTTAATTGGAATTATTTACTCGGTAGGCCTTCCATTTTGCGCCCGAACAGCACAGAGCGTCAGAGAAAAGCGAGAAATTAAATCCTGAATTAATGCTAACAAGACCGAAAAAGAGAGAATCAGAAAAGCTCATGAATTATTTTTCGAGTCGAGTGAACAAATGTGATGGAAGCAAAGAAAGTCGATACGGCGTGTAGCAACCTTCAATCAGATGGGAATCTGGAGAAACGAAAATATCTTCAATATTTAACACGCTTCTCCTTGTTTTGCTTGAATGACGAAGGCAGTCGAAGCATTCCTTTAAGCTGATTAGATCGGAAAAGATCTCAAAAGTGAGTTCTGCTGCGAAACACGTCACCCAGTTGAGTAGATCGATGAATTTTCAATGGAAATTAATTAGTAGAATTCATGAATATATTGAGTCGGGGTACATTGATGGGAAAATTGTCGTCATTCCGAAAGCCATAAATTCACGACCGGAATGAAATGAAAAGGACGAAAAGCATGGACGGCTTTTGGAAATGGATTCTGTGATAGATTACGAAGGCCGGTCAGTTTGTACATCATTTGCAGCTCAGCTTTTTGTTTTATGTGGCTGACATGGGCTTTTAGCTGCCGGCAAATTAGTATCGACAGTTGTGATGTCGACTGTCGAATTCAACGTTTTTGCTGTTGATTTCGACAAGTAATCAGGAATAATCGACTGGTGTTTCAACCGACGGCAGATGTTACACAGCGTTTGAAACTTTTTTTTCATCGTAGACTATCAACGATCCATTTAAAATTTAAAAACGTGAATAAATATGAATATTTTCGGAAGGATCTTCAAGTTGACATGTCTGCCCACCCAAAGCAATGACCGCCTAAAAAGCAGTTACTACTGCTTAGATTCAAGCTTCTGGAAGCGCTTTCTTTTTATTTCCATCTCCGTAGCCCAAAAATCTACACAATTTGGCTGTTATCGTCGAAGGGTGCTGCTGCTGTTCTCCAAATCTCTCATTCTATGTCGAAATGAATTATGCATGAGCATAAATTATTGAAAAAATCGCAAAAGTAGGAATACCGAAGACGGGAGCGAAGATTCGAAAGGTAGGAAAATGTTTTTGTTGTTCTTTTATTCACAAGAGCTGTCGTTGAAGTCGTCGTACTCACCGTTTTATTACCTAAATTTTTTACTCTACAATTCAAATAAGCAGTTTTCCCTAGCAGTGCTGTGACCTGTGTTAAAATATTAATGTTAAACCAACATCTCGACACTGTCGTATGTGAGAGCAGTAAAGCGAAATGGGGACTGTGGAGAGAATGTCGTCTTTATCATGAGAATGGGACAGGAATCCATTCGACTGCATGATAAATTGAATTAATTTTTCAGGTATGGATTCTCCGAATTCCTGGGCTTCACTTGCACAGATATCTCGATATTCATCCCCGCAGTCGTCCAAGAAGACAGAAAACACTCTCAAATGAATGCTACGTACATTCTTGCTGGCAGCCACGTCGAAATACGGGCCGCTTCGATTTGCATCAGCATCAGTGGCAGCCGCTGTGTTCTTGTTGGCAGCTGAGCTACTCGGATTATTCAAATTATTACTACTCGAGTGCTGCTGCGTGAGCGTGGCTAAGTCCTTGTTCTGTTTGGTTGAGTCTCGGTGTGAGCCTTGTACTGCGAAATTTGGAGAAAATGAGAGAAATCGTTAAAAATTTATTGCCGAATATAATTAGCTGTTTGATTATTCAGGTCCATCAACACAAACTCATGACGTTTGAACCAAATGCGCTTGAGTATTCAATACACACAATTTATTATTAATTAAATTGAAAATATCCACCCAAACCCTTCACAATCATTGAAAATTCCACGCCGTTTTTCGGGTAGGTTGTGGCGACTCACGATGAATAGCAAAACCGACCCGAAAAAATAAAGTTTACGCTTTCAACTGCCAAAGTCTGCTTTTGTTGCCAAAATCTCTGCCGGAAAGTGTTATGAATAAAAGTTTAATCCAGCCCCTACCCGATCCGAAGCGTACAATGAACAAGTTCAACTATTTGAACCGAGAAATTGTGAAAAACATGTGGCACGATTGAGGCGGCCAATTGAGTGTTTTTACAAGGAAATTGGACGTGTAAAACGTGTTTGCAATGGTTGTCAATGTTTTCTTACGATAAAGTTGTGTTTATCTAAAGTTGTTGTCAAGTTATTTTAACTAATTCAAGTTGATTTAGAGGAAATTGTGCAAATTCGAATTTAAATTAATACAAAACTAGTTTGCAATTTATGCAATTTCTTAAACGAAATAAATTAAGTTGAAGAACTTTTGAAACTAGAATTAAAATTTGCTTAACGCTTAAGTAGGGTAAACGACAGGTAAGTGACAGTGAGATGTATAACTGTTAAGAAAAATTACAGATTTTAAGTTCAAAACATTTTCGAAACGTAGTTTTAAATTAAATGCGTGTTTTGAAGGCTAAAATTAAAATTACTTCAAGAATCTTTTAGAACTTACAAAGACTACAACTTAAAGAAAACAAAAAGAACGACAATCCATTGGTCTTTCACAAGTTTTCTTGACAGATCGCCAGTAAAATTCATTCTTCCTGACAAAAATATGGCCACCCCCCATAATTCGAACCCCAAACGGCAACGTCGAAAACAAATTTTCTAATCATTAATTGAATCTTTTTTAATTTAATTAGAAAATTTACGGGATGGCGGGGCTGACATGGAGAAAATGTGTTGTCTGCAATATTCAACCATTTTTCTCATCGAATCTCTCTAATCAAATTAGATTTTCAATTTCCACAATTTGCGTCATTTCGGGTTTTTTGTGTGAAGAGTTTTCAAACTCGTTAAAACATTATGAATTTGAATAGTTGGTGTGATGGTATTTGCCTACGGAATGTTTCCCTCGCACACCCATTCGTTTTATCCTTTGCCACCAGTCATCGGATAATCGCCTGTTTCTCAACAATATAAATAAGGAATGATGATAGTCGCTTTCTCCCTCCATTTGCCTGCTTTCTCAAGCATTTTGTCATAAAAACCAGCAATTATGAGTACAAACAAAAGCTGGGGGAGGCCTTTTAGAAGGCATGGCACTTTCAAGAACATTCCATTAAGTCATCACCCCCGGATTTGAACAAAAGAGTTTGCTGTGTCGTTGAGGGTGACACACATTTTATTGTTCTCTTGTTATGGTGCAATTGTTCGGCTGGGGAGAATGTATACAAGGGGTTGTTAGTTCATGCTTTCAACTCGGCTCTTCGTTGTCATTATTTTCCAGTTCTTTGGCCCTCTTTTCCCTTTTTGTGGTTTATTTACAAATGACTATTCAAGGGTTCGAGAGATTTTCTCCACTTCATACGCTCGCTTTTTATTTATGCCCCGACTCATTTCTCATACATTTGCCAATCTGGACGGCGGGCGGAGACAAAAAGGCAGAAAAATCTCCGAAATGTAAACAATCGGGGTCGTTTTGTGAGAAAAAATGTGTTGAAAATAAAGCAGAAATCAGTGTGCAAACTTGTGTTGCGGCAATAGAGCCATGATAAAAAGAAATAAACCACAAAAATATCCTAAAATATGAATGTAACAAATTTTCTAACAATGCTGGGACAAAAAACTGGCCATTGTTTGGTGATTTCTCGGTTGTGTTTGTTTGAATAGAATTTAAGAGCGTTCTGTAAACTTTCCGCAAAGTTTACGTGGTCGATTTTCAACAACAAAACAGAAATGAACAATTTTCCATAAGAAGGGATTACCTTTTAATGATGAGATAAAAAAGATGAGTTTGGAGTTGTTAAATCGAATTTTTTGTGACAAGTTGCAGCATGGATGGCTTGTTTTACGATGGCGAGTTAAATAAGAGATACGGTATCGTAATTTTGAGGTTTCTTGATCCCGTTCCAGATAATTGTGATGTAACGTTCACGAAGTTACGTAACAGCAAACTTTTTTCACTGTTTGAAATTCCATCTTTCACTCATTCGTTTGTTCTGTCGATGCTGTAGTAGATCGACTATCACGACCGTTAATGTCGACTGAACAGAAAAAAACCTACTGACTGCCGAAAAAAAAGACTCCGCAACGACCAAAAGCAGTTCGAAAAAAGGTTTTGTTTACATGATTTTGAGTTTCATAATTAAACTTTTATTTCGCTGTGTCATCGTCCGTGGTGATCAGAGCAAGTCAGTGAAGCCATTGTCAACTGCAGAAAGTCCAGCAGCACGAGTTTCAAGTGATCCAGGCGAAGGAAATCGAAGGTAATTGGATTGTTCGAAAATTTAGTTCGAAGATGAACAATCCTTGTTTTATACTGAGCGGAATTCAGGGTGGTTTCCGTGGATTCCACCGAGTAATTTTAAATTTTCGAACATATCCATCCCCATACAAAGCAATTTCTGTCGACTACAGCATCGTTCTGTCTATGTTCCGATTAAAAAACTGCAATCCCTAGTTTCATCCTTTGGCAAATTTTGACAAAAACTAAACCAAGCTTAAAAGTTTATCATCAACATCAGGAAAGGGAACACATCTCTACACATCTTTCTGACTTCCGTAGGACGTCTTAGAGATGCCCGGTGAAAGGACCACTTCGGGTCCCGCATCAATCTTTGTTTAGTTGTTTACTTTGTTAAACGCAAAACCTTTCAGTAACTAATTTGAATCCTTACAAAGGTTGGCTAGGTTCTAGGCTAAAAATAACTTCGGCCTATTCATTTTCAATAGCTGTCAAGGCTTCGTTACAAAAAAATCAAGAATCCATTGATAAAACACAACACGTAACCTTAAAAATGCGACAACGACTTGAACTTTCCATGTTAATCGATCACGTCTCAGGTAATTTTCTTCTTAAACTTAGAATGACGAATTAAAATTTCAACGACAAGCTTTATTTAAGTTTTTCCGGTTTGCATCGGATGCCATAAAAATTTTAAGGTTTTAATTTGCTTGAATCCGTTGTGCTTCTTTTTGTTTTCAATTTTGTTTTCACCTTCGAACAATCAAAATTTGAAGCACCTGTAAAGCGACTAGAACGGACGACCGGTGAGAAACTAAGCATCGGGGGAAAATTCATTAAAGACTCATAAAACCTCGTGAAATATTCTTCTATTATCAAATGAAGATGCTTCATAGTGGTGGTAATTTATTACTGTTATTGTTTGCAGAACGATTTTACCGAGTGTAACAACTTTACATTTTTTCGCTCGTATTTCGGTCGCTCGTCTGCGGGTGGAAAGGAACAAAATAAAAATATTTAATCTTTTTATGAGACGGGGCTTCTGCCATTAAACTTTACGACGATGTCATAAATTAAGGTGAGAAAGCACCACTTAATTCCTTCGAAATCCTTCTTTACACAGAAAGGTTTTGCGAATAATTTGCGTTTTGAAACAAATGGATGCCGCCGAATACTTTTCCGTTTCTAAAATTTTAATTAAATCTTGTTTTCACTTGCTTACAATTTTCCTCTGTCATGATCGTTAATCCCTCAAGCTTCCACGTGTTTCTCGTTCTCTCAACCGTAAGACGTCTTAGTTTTCTCAGAAAGCCATTTCATCACCATAAAAAGCTTATGATTTACAGAAGTTTCACGCCACCGTAAGATACACTTCACCGCGCAATGGAAGCCGAAGGTGAAAAGTTGCATAAAAATCTCATTTTCTGCTCGCAAGACTCTTCAAGGACGAGTATGTCTTGTCATGGAATATTTACTTTGGATTTCCACGTTGAGTTCATAAAGAACAAATTTCACTGAGATTTTTCCACTCTACATCTTGCTAGTGACAATTCTTAGATAAGGTTGATCTAGAAGCGATGGAATTTGACTTTTTTGAGGTTATGAAAAAAGTTTCTCCGTTTACATAATCAAAGTGTGATTTAAATTTTGATATTTACCGTGTTCACGACACTTACAAGTTATCTAGATCCATTTCACACATGTTCTCTAGAGAAAACTCCTTCCTTCAAGAGTTGTGTCTTGCCAATTTTTCTTCTTCTTGGCTCGTAAAATTGTGGAAAGTGTGTAACTTACATAAACACAAACACGAGTTTACTTTTTTGGATTGGAAATTGTCGGGGAAGAGTTGCTTGCTTGATGTCAGTGTGTCGATGTGTGATTCAAAAATAGGCGAGTTTGACAGCAGCTCCGATAAAATCCAATTTCCTGAATCTCTGACATTTCGAATAAAAACTGAGAATGACATGTGAGTGCCGTGTGTGCGTCGGCACTCTTTACAGCGTGGGCTGATGATGATGGAGAATATGAGAAGGGAAGAAACAGGAAGGCAACAAAAGTAAAGAAATCGCTCACAAATCGATATTTCCACCTCCGGAAAGCACATTTTTCTTTTTCGTCATATTTTATTCATGACGCACTGAACGCGTGCACAGGTTGATCCTTCACATAATGTTTGCCGTCGAGTAGTTGCGAAGGTGAAGCTCTCTCAACGACGCGCTTAAAGCATCAAGTATACGTTCACCAAATTAACATTTCTCTCGCACAAGCATATTAATTGCTGTTAATGTTATTTAATTAATATGAGTATATGATGCCGATGCTCGTTCGGCTTGTTTTTCGAGAATATAAATATTCATTTACAACAGAAAAAGGTGAACAGCGCCCCTCCGTTGACTAAACAGCAAATTAATGTAAATTAGTCTCGGGTTTTTTATTTCGAGTTTCGTACTTTTCGCTAACGCTGACAGCTTGGAGAGCTGGAAACATTAGAAAACGACGGATAACATTTGTTAGTACATGCATACATGTGGAGCGGGTTTTAATGAAGAAGGAAACACGCTTTCTCCCTTTCACATCGAATTCTCCACCGAGATTTTTACATTTACTCAAATTACACTCGCAAACAACCGCCACAGCCGAAGTCAAACGTCATTGGAGAAATTGTAATGAAGCACACTTAGTGAAATTAAGCGCCAGCCGATGTGTTTTTCGGGTTTTTTTTTGTAATCTTGCAATTACTTTCAGATTACCGCGCAACGCTGAGCCACTTAAGCTAATGGCAAACACCTATTGCCTACATATTCATAATGTCGATGCGATTACCAAGGTGTTTTTCGACTTTTATTGTCATCATAAAAGATGGAGAAGAATAAAAGCGTAATGTTTACATTGCGTTTCACACAACATGAGCAATCCCATAAAATTATCTTCTTCATCGGAAGCACATTGGTGGTTATCAGTCTAAAGAGTACCTTCCCCGCTACGCTTCTCTGGCAGTCGATGGAATTTAGGATGTTATCAAGGAGACTTGAGAAGGTAATTTGACTCTTTGTAGGTGGCAATTTTGAAAGATTTCGTAAAAGCACAGCTTGCCAAGCTTTAAATTGTCTTTGTGCACGTAATCAACGTACAGTAAAAGTTATTTATCCGGAGTTTTATGAGACAGATGAAGTTATTAAGCTAAGCTAGTAATTTCAGCAACGTAAATTCAAAATGTAAGAAGTTTTGATATTTTTTGCTCTGCGGTTTACTTGCATAAGCTTCAGATTAAATTTAATTTGACTTAAATCTGATTGGCGCGAGTTGAACAGCGTTGAAGGTGTTGAGTAGTGAACATTGAAAAGTTTTTGTTCGGTATTTCAATGAAATTCTAACAAAATCAGCTAAACAAATTTTCTGTGCCTTCAATGAACCCTCACTCTACCAAATTTCTTCCAGTTATTCAAAGCAACCTTGCATAATACGCAGTACCGTGAAAATCCGTTGAATTTTGTAATTTGTTTTTGTAACATTACAAACAACATCAAATTTGAAACTTCCTCGGAATTTTTCTTGTTTCACTGCCCACACTGGTTTTTTATACACGTCAAAGCGGCTACCACGTTTCCAATTAAATATTTTTGTAAAGAAGGATTTGAACTACGAGTGGGAGTAATTTGCGTTTCAATATTTGTTTTTTCAGACTTTTCTTCTCTTGAAATAGCTTAAAAAGCATGAAACCTGAACAAAGCTCTTCGCTATCGACAGCAGCCCTTAATTTAAACCTAAGCTAATATTCTGTTAGCATCAGCACCCACATGAAAGTATCATTAAAAGTGCCCGAACGAGATCCTTTTGTGTCTCATCCGGAGTCGTGACGGTGAATCTCGTTATCACTGTCTATTATCGAATAAAAGATGTCTCGAGAGCTCGAGAAATGAGTGCAAAATACATGTCTAGGGTTTGACTTACCTGTATTTGATGTACCAATCATGATGATAATCATCCATAGGATAAGAAGGATAAAAGTATGTGAGTTTGCCATTTCTCCTTCTTTTTCCGAGCTATTCACTCGTCTTCAAACGATTCCGATATCTTGTTGCCTCCGATATTTCGTAAATATTTTTCTTATTTTATTTTATGTCTTTTCATTCCCTATCTCACCATTAACTTAACTTTGAGCACTTTGTCACTGTGTTTTAGCTTTTCATCACGCGCGGGTTCTCGCACTGATACAATTACAGCTTATTGCATGCATGTATCGGGTGAGTGTGTGCCACTCTCGTTAAGGTGGAGGGGAGAAACGCTTTCCTATCCTTTTTTATGCGATTCGATGCTGAAATGATGAACGCTGTGGATTTTATGGACTCAATTTTGTTTTATACGGTCTTGTACACTTTGATGGTTTCTGCTTCGTTGTCATCGTCATTTTCTTCCTTCTTGCACCATAAAATGTAATTTACTACATCTGATTTGCCTTTTAGTTTCTTCCACCCGAAAGGAAAGCAAACTCGTTCGACAAACAACAATTTGCACTAAATATACGAAAATGTGGGAAGCTTCGCTTGCTATATCATAACAGTCACTACGTCTTTGAGAACAGTTTGTGTTTACAGTGAAGGCATTTTCTCCGGAGAATTTCACGTTTAATTAATCTAAGTTGAGCCGAAATATTACTCTCTGAAACTGAAAACTTGCTTCGACGTGCTTCGAGCGGGTTTCGGGTGCAAAAATATTAGTTTCCACATCATCTCCACCGACTAATGTACTTTCAGCTTCCGACGAAGGAACTTTCTCTTGCTGGCTGCACAAACACATAAATCCATAAGCCGCTTAATGATTCCACGTATCGATCTGCAAGTAAAAACACGAAAGTGGAAAATCTTGTTACATCAAGAAACTTAAAGATA
>JPYR01000576.1:8724-18747 GCA_000775305.1 Belgica antarctica | reverse complement strand
ATACTGGAAAATGACCTCAACTTAATGAAAGAAACATGTTTTGACGTTTAATTGTTTGAAACAAAAGGATAACTATGGCAATAATGAAGCAAGGAATCAACGGCAGCGGAAAATGAAAAAATCATTCCAAAATTGTGGCAAGCTAATGCGTTTTTAAGTTTCTTTCAGTGTAGTGAACAAATCCTGATAAGTGCTTTTGCGCAAAGCCTTTAGTAAAGCAGAATATGAAATAGTGGAATCAACGGAACTACACGTAGGCATCCTGAAAACTACCAATCAAGTTGCAATCACATGTTGTCATAACATATAGATGAAAGAAAGAAAACACAGCAGGAAAAATAGTTAAAAAGTGACTAGAGACTGTAGTACTTGATCCTGGATATAAGTTTTCTTCGTTTCCCGTATCTGCATTGAATTTATTTTTTGCGAGATTTATTTTGAATTTTTTGTCTTCTGGTGCTATGTGTGATTCCCTTTTTTCACTGTTGTCAAATGAAGCCTGATTCGTGATGCAGCTGAATAGAGTTGCCTTTTCAGCAGAATTCTGTGGCATTCACTATTGTCTCGTGAATATGACTGCAATCTGAATTGCGTAAATGAACGACGGCAATGTTTTTTCCTGTGATCATTATTTTTTCAGAATTGATAACAAATGTGCGCCAGTGAATGCCTGCGGGGAAATTGAAAAGCTTCTGTTTCACGTCGCCTAAAGCGATTGAAATTTTACAACGTCAACTACACGCGTCTTTTTAAAAACATCGCCTCCCCATCCACCTTCCACCTACTCACGACTGCTTGTGAAAAAATAATTAAGAACATTTTTGTTTGAAGTAAATTAACTTTTCGATGAAAAAAACACAAAAGCTATTTACCAAAGCCACGGAGACTTTTCACTTATAAAGTTATCAAGGTTTTTTTTAACAAAGAAGGAATTGATTCACGACGGGTTGTTTGCATAATAACGGTGACTTTCACCGAAGGTGGAATGTCAAGGCTTAAAGCAGTTAGATGATTCATGAATTTTTATATCATAAATGAATATATAAATAATAAATAATAAATAATGGTTTCCTAATGAGTCGAAAACATTCCGTAAATCGCTTGACTGCTTCAAAATTCAATAAATTCCAAACTGTTCAACAAATAGGGCGAACATCGTTGTCGGCTGTACAAGACGATTTTCTCAGAAAACATGTTCTAGCATGTATTTTCGCCCTATGAATAAATTTTCAGGCCAGTCGTCATCTTCGCAGCTATTTTTGATGGCATTTTTATTGATAGTGCGAGTGATGTGGTTGAATTTTCATCCATATTTGATTGCAGAGATTTTCCTTCGTCAATATTGATTCCGTTTATGATCTTCAGACGGATATAAATCTACTTTAATTTATGTGCATTTATGTAGCAGCCTCTTCCATCCATAAACATTCACATTTTGTCACTCTGCGTCGTAAATTTCCAGCACAACAGCAAATGCCAATTAAAATTGTTTGTTTTTCTCTTAAATTCTGGGTCAACACAGTCGGGGACCGACACAATGTAGAATTTCAATATTTTTCTTCAGTTGCCTAGAATAAACATCTCCGACAGTCCATCCAGTTTTGCCCAGCATTAATTTTGCGAGTTTTCTTTCGCACAAGAACCTTTCTCCACCTTACAATTGATTTAAATGGAAAATCTTTGATACAGAAAATGAAACATTAAACAAATGGAGTCGACCGTGAGAAGTGTCAACTTTGGAAATTGTTTTAGAAAATTTTGGTTACATCACTTAAGTTGAGATAATTTTTTTTTTTTCAAAATTGATGAATTTGAATCAAAGTTCATTGAAAACTTGTTCAAGTGACGTGGTTATCAATATTCTAGTTTTCCTATAAAATTATTTATTTTACAGTATTTCCAAAAAACATTATTTATATTACAATAAACTTGATAGACTTCAACAAGAAACTGAATAAATAAAACAAAAAGTTCAATCAAAATTTATATCAACAGTCTCAATCCACTGTCGGTTTCCATTTTCTAGCCTTGACACGTCCCACAATCACCCAGAATTCCACACCAGAGATATTTTTTACCTTCTGTTTTCGCATCAATTTGTATCCATCCTAAATATTCCTTCTCTCATCTATTGTCGTAGTTTAAACATTGAAACGTGCCAGTTTCTCATTTTCCCATGGCAACTCTGCTCTCTGCCTGGCTGATCTTTAATTCCGATTTGAGGCGGTGATAACGAGAAAAATGCTGTATTGTCGATCCACTTTTAAACACTTTTGTGCATAGAAGAGGGTGCTCGAGCGCTTTCAATGACTTTTCACTTCTTGCCACTTTTCATTTTATTATTGTGAATAACGTTCACCACTTAAGTGTGCTTTCGCATGACTTCGCTGCAAGCTTTAATTCGAGCCAATTCACGTTTTCAATGTCGCTCAATTATGTATGTGGTTCGTGATGGATAATTCTTGTTCACTTCCCACTGTTTTATTTCATTTTCACCAGCAAACTGTAAATATTTACAGTATATAATCACAAGCCTTTATGTGTGCATAATTCACCTAAAATTGAATAAAAAAGTTTTCAAAACTCCGTCTCGCGGAAAGTTCGTGCTTTCCTTCCACTCCAACACTCCGCGTCAATAATTAATCAAGAGGAAATGTAATTGCAAGCACTGACAAACATGGAATTTCATTCGAGATCTTTATCACTGGAACCGGGGACGACGGATAGAGGCGGGTGATGGGAGGTGTCAGTGGAAGGAAAAATCATTTAATAGCACTTGACATTTTATATCCTTTTTCACATCTTTTTTCTCATTTTTTCATTCGAGTCGCATTAAAACCCGACAGCAAACAAATAGTATAACGAATTTCGATGCTTCTTTTCCTGGCGCTCATCAATCAAACTTTTTTCCACTCTTTTCGCTTTCCTCCACGTTTCTCTAAGATGAGCACAAAGCGAAATTGCGGCGTGAAAAACGAACTTGAATAAATTACACTTTGTTAACATTTGATTTGATTAGAATTTGTGCGGGATTCCGGCGAAAGTGTTCGCAGAGAGATTATTGAAGCACTTCTCGAGCCTGCCTAATGAAAACAAATAAAAGCTTTGGGGCTGAGCTAGGAAATCAATAACTTCTCTGCCTTTTTCCCTATGTAAATTGAGTGATTTTTCCCACACACACAATTCCTTCTTCTTCACCGCTTTGCTGCCTCTCTAGAGGCTCGTAGTTCAATCGATTTTTTCTCGAATCCAGCTTTTCAGTATCAACACTTTGATCATATCTCTCGCCAATGCGACTCGAAGCTCGCTTTTATATTTTTATTTCTTTAATCAAATATTCAGATCCAATTATGGGGACTTAGCCGTTTCATTCCCCGCAATCGAGCGTAATTTCCATTTGATGATTGGTTAGGAGGGAAGGAAAAATCTCCGAAATTCGTTTTGTGGGAAAATCCTTAAATGGCATTGAGGAATTTTTGCTACCGCAACACAAAAAAATCTTTCAACTTAGATTCTCACAATCTCACCGAAATGAACAGTGGAAAATCGTCACAAACCGTTTCAACTGCTTTGAGTGCCGCTAGTAAACTGATTGAACCTTCAATCGTCGAGAAGCAAAACATTCACCGATTTCTTTCATTTCTGCGCGCTGCTCGAGTTTTCTCAGCCAGCCGCTCCGGCCGCGCATGTGTTTTCCAGCGTGGAAGGCGAAAAACTATGCGAGGTGGGTGAAAACATCGGAAAACGAGCTCGGAACGATTTGCGTGTGCTTGGAAACTGGGTTGAACATTTTTGTTAACTGATTGTGCCTTTTCAGTGTGCAGCACAAAGCAAAGTCGTGGTTTGACTTTAAATTGTGTAAAAATTGCTTGGTTGCCTTCAAAAGACGTGGAAAGGAACTTAAATCACGCAATCCGACGACGGAGGTCGAAAGTTGAGCTGGCGACGAGAACGTGGAAAGCCGCGGATGCTTCGCGTATAGTCTCTTCCACCTTTCCAATCCAACACAAACGATGTTTTTCTCGGAAGAAAAACTTCACGACGGCTTGGATAAGGTCATGTCTGTGTTTTCGTTTCTTTTCTGCTTCCACATTTCATCTCCAAAAAAGCAGTTTTCAGTGTAAACAGAATGAAATTTCTTCAAGTTCTCTGTTTTGCTTCGTCATTTTTTCTGTTTGTTTTTGTTGCGGAATGTTTTCTTCAGGTTTTTCAGGAAATTAATTTTGCAGAATCCAGTGAGAAGACTTTGAACGGAAGCATTTTGGTGTCGTGGCGTGATTGCTGATGAAATGTTCATTCGTCTTCAATTCACGCTGGCTTTTAACAATTAATCATCAGAGCAAACTCAAAGTTGTTTTCAGCTTTCCATCGTCTGACATTTATGCGACAACATCAAATGCAAGGATTTCCTTTCAAGCCAAATGAATTCTGCCAGATTTGATGTATACAGTTGCAGCTGAAGCAAATTTCGAATGCATCCCCAACGGCAATCGAGAAAAAATCATAAAATGCATTACTAGATGAGA
This sequence comes from Belgica antarctica, assembly GCA_000775305.1. NCBI lineage: Eukaryota > Metazoa > Arthropoda > Insecta > Diptera > Chironomidae > Belgica > Belgica antarctica. Next base: position 14,221 of record JPYR01000576.1, on the reverse strand, counting down.
TATGGAAAACAATTTCAGCATATGCAAGTGCCATAAATAAATGGAAGAATAGAAAATTGAACTCGATTTGCTTCCTTCCGGCGATGGAACGTCAGGCATGCAGTTGGGATGTTGAAAAGTCAGTGCCCGATGTGAATGGCAATTAGGGAAAGGCTGAGATTAAAAATAGATCGAGCGGCTTTCCGAATGAAAAGGGTTAACAAGCAAGATTTCAGATCAGAAAGTTTTCAACTCAACGTTGAAAGCAGAAACTAATCTGTTCATTACCAAACCAAAACCCTCAAATCGACCCTCATGAACAAATGCACAGCACAGAGTGGAGTAAAATATTCTTTATCACAAGATCTGACAGCTCCTAGCTTTCAGAGTTTTATTCATAATAACAGACAAGAATTCTTTTTGTCTTTCATCCCCGCTTTCCCTCGTCTATCGAATCTTTCCTACCAGCGTCGATGCTAAAAAATAGAAACTGCTGAAGATCGCAAGTAAGGTTTGGCTCATAAATAATTTTTCTGTTATCTGCAGATGTAATTTCTTCCATCGAAATTCCGGTTCGTTCTATTTTTAGTGAAACGAGAGACGGTTGTGCAAACAACTTTGGTTGTAATCTCATAACTTTGATTCCGGTTGTTTTTTAATGTTTTTAAACAAGAAGATTTTAAAATTGCTAAGAAAACTTTTGAAAAGCGATGTTGACAAATTTTTAGCCAACGATTACTAAGACCAGACACATTCTAGAAAGTACTAGAAATGACAAAACTTCAAGTAAATTCAGTTCTTGCTAGTAAATGAGTAGAAATGATAGTGTCTAGTCTTGTGTGAAGTGTTTCTTGGTATGAGACAACCTAATTTTTGAACAAAACATTTTAAATCAAATGTTCAAGAAAGATTTTTCTACTGCAACTACTTTCCCGACGTGAACAATGACAGCAAACGTCAGCCTTTCACAAAGTTTAAAGACCTGAAAGTGACATGAAACTAATTTTAAACCTTGAGCGCTTTCCTTTAACTCATAAACGTGTAAAAATTATAATTTTTTCTCTTTTCCGACATTTTTCTTTTTGACAAGTTTTCTTCTATTTTTCATTAAAGCCGACAAAAGACGGAAGCTTTGAAAAGTATTGTATACATTCATTTATTAATTAGATTTACTTTCAGCGCAAATAGTTTCCATGAACAAACTGCTTAAACATCAAACAACCGGAATAAATATTTAAACTTCATACGCTTCATCGCACACAATTTCAATGCGCTTCACAATCAAATCATTTGGCTGATGATCAGCAATAAATTGATTGTTTGCTTTTCTCTCCGGCTATAAATTTGATTAAACTCATGCCTGATAGGAATTATGATCCGTGAAAACCCATTTTGACTTCCGCTCTGATGAGCTTAAATTGCACGCTGACTCTTTCGCTGTTGATTAAATTGTATCAGATGCTATTATAGCGAAACCATCAAAAAGATGTTTATTAAATTTGACTCTTTTCATTATGCCACTCCCGTCCTGAACCTAGAGGCGGAGGTGAAATGAAAAATTTGCTGTTGACGAAATGATTTAATGACACGAAACACATTATTTTCGAGCTGACAGCGAGTCGACTATAGATTCGGTGAAAAGGTCAGCGAGGGAAGTTCAGATAAAATAATAATGTTTCAAGTGGTGTGTTCGAAGGGTTGCTAGGAAAAATGTGAAGTGGGAGTGATGAACAATTTGCAATGTACAAACTTCAATGCACTCAGCAGCAATTTCACCTGAATTTTTGTAGTTTGTAGCAAAATAATACGAGGAAAAAAGAGTTAGAATGAAAAGTTCTTTAGGCTTTCAAGCCAAACTTTTTTATAAACTCAACATTTCATCATTAAAAGCTTTTGTTGCACTTTAAGCTTACAAATTGCTTTAGAAAAACAAACAAATCAGCGATTCTACATTTGTAAGAAGCTTTCGAAAAAAGCTTTGATGAATATTTTACTACACATAATAATCAATTTCTTGTCCCAAAACTTCCATAATCGCCCCTCATTTATTTCACACCACACTTTTCCCACCATTTCAAGTTAAAATCTTTTCCTCAAAACTTTCTCCTTTAATTTCCTTTGTCTTTGAAGCATCAAGAGTCGTTTACTCTCATTGCGAAACACTTTTTGCTGGTTATTAACTTTAGATTAAAAGCGAGAAGAACAATTGTCGGAGAACGAGCTTTCAAAATGAACTGATAACATACGTAGGGAGAACATAATATGTACTAATGAGAATCTAATGCCACATATTGTTGCTCCCACTGCTTGTAGCATGCTGTTATGATGATTCTTCAACGTTGGAAATGGAAAAGAAAACGAAATTTTGGCTTGGCAGCATCTGATTCAATAATTAAACGCTCGTTTATAACTGAGCTTCGTAATAAAATCAGACATTTCATAACATTTCTTCTTGTCGCAGAAGGAAGCGTGGCAGCAGAGTTTAAATTAGATCATGTCAGTGCTGTCAACACTACATAACCGAAAATTGACTGCCAAACTCTTAACGTCGATTGAACCACCTGTGGTTTGGCCAACGCTCAGTGGCAAGTTCTACAGATTTTCATTTGTTTATTCAATCTTAGAAATGTAAAATTTAATCGGAAATTTAGATACGCTCTGCGAGTGCTTAGATAAAGTTAGCGCAGAAGTGCACATACATTAGGAAGTTTTCAGCAGAGTTTTTAGTTGCAGTGAATTGACTGCAACTTTGAAATAAAAACAATTTAAATATCCAACATAAAATTTGTTTGTAATGAAAGCTTACAAATGGAAGAATTTTGCATTAAAAGATTGCTAGTTTCATTTTATGGCTTTCAAAGTTTTATCGACTGGTAGATTGTGTCTGTATGCAGCAAAAACAAAATCCCATGACACATTTCATCAATCACACTGCATTTCGACTTAAAACTCTTTTTACGTTTTCTAAACAATCGAACACTCTTGATTTTTTTTTATCTCCTGCCAAAACACAAATGTTGCTACTTATTCTGACTTTTATGCATGAGACTCGAGCTTTTAGATCAGAAGCGAAGGATCAATATCGAGCGAGTGGAACAATGTTGCGAAATTAAATTATTGAATTCATTCAAGCAACGCCGACGTGGAAGCGAGAAAATTTAGATGAAAAATCCAATTTTAATTCTCTATCCCAGAAGTAGTAGACACGGTTCATTTCGGAATGAAATTTCCTTCGCTGTTGATTCAGTTGCACGTGTTGTGCTTCGTGTGTGGATTAAACAAATTAGATTCCGCCCGATTATGCATTTCTATTCGCAATTCAGCCGTCACTTTCGACGTTCGCTGCGAAGAGTTTGATTGAAAATGTTAATTTCGCTGCGTGACGCTACAATGACAGCCGCGCGAGGGGAAATGTTGAAGCTCAAATCGCTAATAAAAAATTGATTTAGCTGATCAATTTAAATTCTAATAACAGTCATGATACCCATGTTTTGACACACAAAACAGCTTCGAGAACGAGAAATGAACGCGATAATACCATTTGCATTATACCCTAAGCGTCGCAGGCATTCTAAACATAATTTGCCGTCACCATTCACGCAATAATGAATTCCCCCTTCCATCACCGCTAGCACGCTGCCTGAAGAACGCAATCAAACTTTGACTACGAGGACTACGGTGGATAGCGTGAAATTATGCGGAGTAAATCACAATTTCACTAAAAATATGATTAATAATTTAAAGCAATGTGATGATTGTTTTCTGCTTGTGTTTTGCTTTCTTTTCGGCTGGTGCCTTTTGTGATATCGGTATAATTAATAACCTTTCTCTACGGCGCTTTCAACCCCAAAGCAACGACAAAGCAAACGGGAAGATAACGAAGAAGTATTTCCACCAAAAAGGAAGTTTAATCAACAGCGAAATAATTGATTTCGATTCTGGAGCTTGTGTTAACTGTGTGGTTTCAGTGGAAAATAATGGTTGAATGAAAAATAGAACACGATCCGGAGGAAGGAATCAAAGCGTTGTGTTAACCGCGCGAGGTTTTGCACTGGTTAACTTATTGAATAGCTCGTGGTGGGGTCAATTAAACTTAGGTCAATAATAGAGGAAGGTTTCCAGAGCAAAATTACAAGTTGGAAAACTTCTGCTAATTAGGTTTGAAGATGAGTTCAAAAACGCTTTCAGGTTTACCGAACGATATGAAACATTCAATTACAGAATTAATGAGTGCTTGAAAGATGGAAGCTTTGTACAAATGCTGGGTACGAGGTTGAAGCTTGAGAACTTGACCTTTTTTATACAATTTTACTTGAAGGGTGCTTTGTATATGGTTTTGTGTTCACAGTAAAATTTGATGATTAAAACATGCCGAGTAAGCTCTGAGATGTTAGCAATTTTCTGGCATCAAAGCTTATTAATTAGGCACGCATTTTTAAGGTTTCAACATACTGTTATCAGCTTAACTTAAGAATTCTAACTACAAAATTTCATATTTTTAAAAGCTTAAACAAAAAAGCTTGCATGTTTTACTCAAGATTTTAAGCTTTTAGCAAAGTTCTTTTGGAAAGTCATGTTTTCTTAAGTTTTAGCAAACTCCCAACGATGAAGCTTGAGTTTTTAGCACTCATGCTTAAACTTCAAACAGCAAATTTCTCAGTCTAAAGACTCTATAATTTATGATTTTCTGTCTCGTAGTTCAAGATTATCAAGCTTTCGGTCATGAAAATTGGTGGATTTATGTCAGCAAACAACCAAAGACACGGTTTTCTCAGTACTTGTGTAAAAATTATAGACAAACCACTTCAAAAACATCTTGCACAAACTTGAGAAGAGGTCGAACCCACTTTCTTCAAGCATCACTTGTCTTAATTGATGGAAAGAGACAAAACACCCTAGAGCTTCAGAAATAGGCTTCACTTACTTTCGTCGCTATGGCTTGAAGACGAGACAACAGTGTACCAACTGCGAGCTCGTTCAAATAAAAATTAACAAAATCATATTCCGCAGGCAAACTGAACAGAAAGAAAAGGCACAAGAAAAGTATCTTAATTGTCCCGACAAGAAGGAAAACAATTTAAGGCAAAGGATTCTTAGAGGGTTGCAGAAACCTTTTCAAACAGCTCAACGAGGGACTAAAGGGAAACACATCACAGTTGACTGGGCCCATTGAATTTGACTGGAGGGGTCTGCCGATGAAATTGAGAAGCAATTACACCGCTCATCGATCAAATGACAGTTTAAAAGATCAAACACTTGAGAAAATCATCTCTCGATGGATTGAAAGCATCCGAAAAGCTTCCGGTGTGGGGTCGTTTTTCTCTCCACTTGTGTTCTCTTCCTTAGCGTCATGTTTGAATCCGCCATTGTCTACCATTCCTGACTCCGTCCTGCAGAAGAAAATTGCGTTGAACGCCGATTTCCATCTCAATGCTGTTTGTAAGAAAGAAAATTATCTTTCAATTGTCATTTTTCTTTTGATTCTTCCTTCTATTATGTCCCGTTCACTCGAAACATC
>JPYR01000575.1:0-27211 GCA_000775305.1 Belgica antarctica | reverse complement strand
ATGTTAAATATTTACATAAAAGTTGTAATACAAAAAAATCCATTCATAAAATGAGAAATGCAACAAGTTACATTCCAGTACATAATACGAGCAGAAGGAAAAAGGAGAAAAAAAATCAGATTACGTAAAAAGTATTTTTATTTATTTTTTCATTTTTATTATTTTCCTTCTCTTCCTTCTGTGAATGAGGAAAAATCTGTTGTTTTGTTTACTGAATACGAAAATGCGATAATGTCCTCGACCTCTCAACTTTTCCGAGAGTTCTCGGTTTCATGCGCCCGGCAATGATTCACATTTCATCGATGTTGATGGAGATTTGAGCAGATATAGCCATTGTTCAGTAAATATTTATTAGCGAAGCAAAACAGTGTTCAAGCTTTAATCAAGCCTAGTTTACGTTTAAAACTAACAATTTGAGAAAAAAACAAAGAAGCTATTTTGAAGCTAAAATATTGAAGAAACAATTCCACAAAGCTCATTTTCAAACTTTCATATGTTTCAGATTTGTCAAGAGACTCGTACTTCCAACCCCATCAAACCTGCATCGAACATGTTACAGTCTCAATTACCACACAACCCATTACTTCCAACAAGTCCATGTCCAAGAAAACATGCCCAGAGATGTAAACAGTATCCATTCTGTTTCACTAACAATGACTGCAAACTCTTAGAAATATGAATCTTATTACAATAATGAAGGCAAAGTTGGCTAGAAACAGTTTTTTGACCATGCCTGATGTAAACAGTGTACAAATGAAGGAATGTAAATTCAAATTGAAGCTCGGTGGAAACATGTCGAGTTATATCATCATTACGAACATGTTCAGCTTCTGCTAGTACTTCGTTTGGTGAATAGAAAATGGACAAAGTTTTCTCCGTCGTCATCTACGTCGTCGTCGTCGCTGTACATCTATAGAGAAGATCTTTCCATTTTTGCCCCGCTGAAGTTGTCGTCCGCTGTGGATGTATGTTCATGCATACATACACTTTAGGGATGCTTGGTTTTTGGTTATTTTGAAGCACACATTGGACGGTCATTCGAGCATAAATTGAACGCTGTGTGCGGGGGACGGGAAGGAAGCGGGAGACGAAAATTATTTTCATGTGTGCAAGGCATCTACGAAATCCACCATCTCGCACCATCTCCTTTGCCTGAAACTCCTTGAAATTCTCTGTGCTTCTCTCAAACAATATGAACGAGGAGACCGTTCCGTTTCTAACAACGACGACGTTGTACATGTGCTGGACAAAGCAAAGCGAAGGCAAGGCAAGGCATCCGCAATGTATGAAAGCGGTTGGGGAGGCGAGCGGAAAAAGTTAGGAAAGCCAAGTGGGACGAGAAATGATGATGATGCTTCTCTAACGTCGAATACTTGCTTGCTATACTTTACTCTTACGAATGAGAATAGAAAATTTTCTGTTGTGGCCAGTCTTACCCAACGGGCAGTTGAGTTTTCAGATGAAGGAATCTTCACCGGTGGAGTGGGAAATAGAAATGAGTTTTTCAAAGAGGGCGAAGCGGGAGTTAGTTTTGGAATTTTAGGTAAATTTAGCAGTGCTTCGTCTTGCAGATGAAGTGAAAAAGTATCCTTTGCCCATCCCCCGGCTTATTGGACCGTACATATGTAAAATTTGTACTTCTTCCCTTGCTTTTGCAAATTACGTTATCAAATTTTCCTAAGAAAACCCTTTTCATTATTTCACTGAGGTTGTTTGTTTTGCCCGGGAGCCAAAAGTTTTTCTGATGATGCTGACCAGCAAAAGTTTAGTTTTCATTAGAAAGATTGAAAATTAAAATTTCCCTTTTCGTTACGAGCAGAACTGTTTTTATGGTTTGAATGACTTTGTAATGTTTGAGGGAAATGAAAACGAGAGCAGACATGTTGAAATTTGGTAAATTGATTGTAAGATTTCAAGTTTTTCTTTTAATTGACTGAATAAATTATATAATAATTTCTTGTGATGTAGAGTGAACGATAACTTTCTGCACATTTTTACAGTACTGGAAGAATTAATTTGTTTGAAAAACTTTGAGTGCAACAAGTTTTTACATCAAATTGATTCATTAACAAACATTTCAATCAATCATTAAACATTGAAAACTAGTTAGCTTTGTCTTTGAAAATCATCACGAAGACTTTCCAGTCCTTAAAAGATAATCAAAGCTATGTTCTTCCTTTCAAAACTTGTTCCATTACCGTCACCGCTTTGATACGATCTTCGATTAATGGCTTTGTGTGTTAAGGCTTCAGCTACCAAATGACCCATAAAAGTCTCGAAAAACATTAACTTTGAATAAAACTTCCCATTTTATTCTCCATCCTTGCCCGCTTTTCTAGGAAAGTTTTCCCTTTTTTATGATTGAGCAAACATACCCGAGAAAAACTATATGAAAACACGGTTTTAATGTTTCTCAGTGTTCTGAAATGTATATTTTTTAATTACGTAGTTTTATACATAAATTGAGCACACTCTGATCCCTTTTTTCTCGACGCAAGCTCTTGTTTCTTCTTCTTTACAACTCTCCCCCGCTTGTTGTGCCGAAAAAGAGATAAAAATTATTAGAAAAGCAAAGTCGTTGCTTTTTTGTGCTCAACGCTTACCAACCTCCACCCGTCCCGATCCCTTCCACCCAATAATGTGTGTTTGGACCTTTTCAAAAATCCATTTTCATATACGACAGCAGCAAAAACTTTTAGCCAACTAACATTTACATTAGCATTCGGATACCTAAAAAAGTTAATTTATCTTTTTTCTCTCGGTATATGTTTTGTGTTTTTAATCCGGATCCTAGAGAATTCATAATTTTTTTCAAACTCTTCCTTCGCTCGAATATGTGTATGCTGCGAGATATTAGATGTGAGTTTAAATGAGTAAAAGGATCTTTTTATGATTACACCCATTGGTCCCCAGAATATTCCATGAAACATCTCCGAGTGGGCTATTAAGACAAAACACGCAGGACATGAGAAAACCATTAAAATGTAAATTTTTCTTCTTTTGCAAGCTTTGGCGTGAGACGCTCTGTTCAATGCCATAACCACTTTCAGTGAATTCAAATCTCAATGAAAAGTTATCGGGCTGCTTTCAAAAGTTTTGTGTCCTTTTAAAATAAGATTTGAATAAAGAAGTTCAGATATTTGAGATGTGTGGGTAATGATTGTTAAATCTTTTGGTTTTATGTTTGATTTCTTGGCACTTCTGATCAAACTGTTTATGAACGACTGAATGACTTGTGCATTTGAGTGTCAAAGGATTTTATTAAATTCAAACCAGTAATTTTATAAAAATAGTCAACTTGGTACCATGAGAGTACGATTCGAACCAAGATTTTATATTAATAAATTTCAATATACCTGAATGTTAAATTGATCGATAACCTTCTGTGCTTTCTGTGATTTATCGCCAAACTTCTTCGACAAGACATATTTTAATTAATGATTTATTTCTTAATTCAACAAGTGTCAAGTTCAAAATTTCAATTTCCTTACGATTCTTACTTAAAAGGTTATTTTATCCATCAAAAACCGATGACATGACTCAACTGATCATTTCTCCCTTCGAATAACACTCAAAGAGTTCTGCCCGGCTGAAGTTTACAGAAATTCCACTCCCAACCATTTCCATCTTGGACATAGCACAGCAAACACAAACGGAGGGACACGTTTCCAACTATCCTTTCGCAAATACCACAGAACCCGACTTTCACCATCTCAAAGTTTCTGTCGGCCCCCGTCCACACACCAAAAACCGGCAACATCAAAATGTGTGTTTCGATGTGAATACATCGTTTCATCTGAAAAACCCTTTCGGTAAAATACTGCCCATTATAAAATTCATTAGGAATTTTAATGCCCTGTGTGTGCTGACTCCCTCCACCTCCGATTACGTCTCCACTGCTCGGACGATACGATGCTGATGGCTTTTCCGAAGAGAAGAAAGAAATTGCATATTATGCTTGAGCACACAAATTTATTGACATTTTGAAATCGGTGCCTCTTCGAGCGTCGTATGCAGCGCACAAATGGTTGTTAAGATTTAGTTTTTCCCTCTTAACATCATTTCTTACCTTTCCTAAGACTCGGAGAAGCATGAGAAACGACAACTACGGCTATCGGGCTATCGTATGCAGCCAATCGCAAGATGTACAGTCTCATGTTGTCGGATGAAAGTTTATTTATGGCACTTTTGTTTCATTTAACCCCATTTCCACCCCCTCGCACTTCAGCCAGAGCGTGGCTCGGACGTTAGCTAGCTTCTCCATCTTTTGAATATGCAAAATAGTTAAAAGTTTTCTCTCCTCCCACCCACCGCCGCCTTTATCGCCATCATGGGATGCCTCCGAAGCACCAGCAAGAAGTTTTAATATGCTGCTTTTGCAATCAAGAGCCACCCACAAGACTGACCAAAACTATACTCGCTTTCAATCTAAATTGAAGCTCGCTTCTCTCTTATGTTTCTAAGCGCTCCGTCCTCAGATGCTATAGAAACCTTTTGCTTCCTACACGTTTCACTGTCTCACACCCGGGCGCTCGTCTGCACTACAATTTCCTCAATTTTGTATCCTTTCGCCCTGCATTGTTCGAAACGGACGATTTCTCTGAAACGACTAAAGCTGAAACGCGGTCCGGCAAAAAGCTTTTGTTCGTCTTGGGACTGGCAACGACGATTGTCAGTTTTCCTTTAGCTGGAAATTGCGCACATGACGTCACTTGGAATGAAGGTTGAACGATACCTGGAGGAAAACACGAGATGCGAGAAGACTTTTAAGTGAAAATTTCGGAGACACTTGAGAGTTTTATTGATTTTCGTGCAGTTTTTAAATTGTTATAATTCCCGCCAAAACACGTTGCACTTCAAATAAATTTTCTTCATTCTGTTCTTCTATATTCGGCATCTTCCACTTCGATGACAAAATTTACACAGTCATCTAAATAAATAAAATTTGGACACTCGAGTGGTCATCTGGAAAAGCCTCTCACAGAAAGCGTAAGACAAGGGGCAAGAAGAAGAATGGTTGTTATGGGCTTGAGAAGTGATGTGGCACGAAAATAGCTGAATGCGAAAGGCGAAGCGAATTGGAGGCGAACGTAAATTGAGGAAGAAAAAAAAATCTCTTTTCTTCCCCCTGAATGGCACATTGCTATAGCGTCACGTAAATATATTTCAGCCTCTTCTAATATAATGCCATCCATTTGCCATTTCTACTGTGTGTTCACTTTTCCGAAGCAGAGAAATGTCTCTGAGTGCAATAATAGATATGCGAACGGCAAGAAGCGTATCAGAAAAACAGTCATAGGTCTTCTTAGACACTGTGCCTAATAGTTCCAGAAGAACGAGGCCATTATTTAATCGGAAAACGATCGGTCGCATACATAACGACACTGAATGAGTGAGAGAGAAAAACGTAAACGACAAAGAATTATTTCTTAGCTTTATCAGGACAAGAACGCACATTTATTTTGTTAACTAAAGTCCTTCTTTCCGAAGTGTGACCAAAAGGGGCTTGAACGGCTATTGCTTGACCCAACTCTTGTTCGTTTTCATCGAGCGTCAAGTTTTGGAACTGAACCTTGCGTATTCGATTAAAATTGAGAAGCTTTAAAGCAGGCCCTGTCACCTAATCCACTCCCTAGATCGATTTCAGATCTGGGCACACTCCCAAAGTTGTCCAGAATCCAAAAGTCTCGGTTTGATTGCATATATGGCAGAAATTCTGGGATTTATTGAGTGAGAGAATCTTGAAAAGTTTCACAAAACCGTCAAGAAATTTATGATCGTGATAAGAAAGCAAATCTTCAGCACCTGCTATCATTTTTATTGATTTAGCACAAGTTTAAAGGTGAATCGGTTTGATGTTTTCCTTTATTATTGAATTATTTTTATATCTTCTGGCTTCTATTTTTAGCAGCAAACAATTTGTTCGGAAGGAAAAAAAAGTCGGACACAGATGACTTGTGAACTTCTTTCTATGTTTTCCGTTTGCCTGCTTCCTTAAAGTATCAGTCGGTGGAGAGACCGACTCCAAAATTCAATGCTGCTGCTTGTTTTTCGATACATAAACATGAAATGTTGAATACAAGACTAATGGCAAAAATATATAAATTCTTTTCTCATTCTCTACGGCTGCCCCCGAAAAAGAAAGAATCGTACATAACATTTATGTGTATTCTCAGTTTTTTTTCGAAACATAACTTGTTGTTGTGATTTAGAGATATCTGTACACATTTTTATTTTTATGTGTTTTATGATTTTCGTTTTCTCTCGTTTCGTTTCTGTGTTTTTTTTCGTCATCATCCCCATCCACGTTCAATATCTAAACTGTTGACTGAGGTCAGTGTTTTAATAATAAAAATGTGCTTGGATTTTTTTATAGCATCCTCAATTTGTTTTTTCTTCCTTCTACTGCTGCTCTCGCTCGGCTTTTTGTGGGGTGTGTACGATTGGAATTAAAGGATTGCAAATTGAATGAGTGAATCTCCGAAAGGATTTATTGGAATTGATGATTCAAAGAGATACTTAGCAAAGAGATTTTTCACCCTCAAAAAGTGCATGCTAAGAAAAACCTTCTGAAGCAAGTAGGGGTTGGTTTGAGTTGAGTTAATGCTGGGCTGGAAGTTGGGTTCTTTTCAAAATTGTCATTGTAAACCAAGTCTTCTAGAAATTAAACCCAAGATAATTCAAACCTAGGTTCTTTTAAACTTGAAGAAACAACCACAACCAAAGCCAACTAACAAAAAATTATTCTCTGAAAGTGGCTAGTCACTGTTTTCTCCTAGAAGGCTTAAAAAATCTGCAATTACTTCATCTTTCCGCCCAAAAAATAATTTTTTCGTTGAATCCTAAAAAAACACTTACGAGAAAGCATAATGCGCATTTAGTCACACGAAAACATTTGGCATTCATGTGAAACGCACATTTTTCTGCTGTTCAACAGCCAACGAATGATGTTTAGAAAACAGACTGCGAATGGTGTAAAAAGAGAAAAGCTAAAAAAAATCAGCGGGTGCAAAATACACAGTTAAAATCTCTTTCAGTGCGAGGGTCGCAAAAATGTAGGTAGAAAAATAAACGAGAAACGTAAACACACCATCGGAACACATACAGTGCCATAAGATGCACATTCCACGCATTTACTTTGTGTCGTCATAAAGTTTAAGGGTTTAGCTCGTTTTTCTGGGTAATTTTTATGACCGATTTCTACGGACAGTGTGCGTAGGGGATAAAGGCCGAAAATGCGACGCCGAGAATGTGCACTGGAACAACAACAGCACGACTCGAAAATGCGATTACAATTTTTTGGGAATTGTGCGTTTTCGTTAGGCTATTATCAGCACAATAATGTTGTAACAGAAACGGTCGAGGTTGAATGACGACTAATGGCAAACAGCGACCGTAAAGCACATCGTCTAAAATTCAGTTTTTATCACCCTTCATGGCTGTTTACAGAGTGATAGTGCCGAGAATGATATTTCCCAGAGATTTATGTGCCTTTATGGTCAGTGTGTCGCTTTCTTGGAAGATTTTAAAGCTAATTGAAGTGATTCATCGAAGAGCGAGGCAAGCGTGCAGTTTATTGCATCCCGTAATGGTGAATGCATTTTCATGCGATTCATGCTGCCTTTTGTGCCGATTGCAGCTGCGAGGGTGCAAAATGTCAATTTAAAGGCTGCTTCATTCTCGTAAGCCCTTCTCGCGCTCGATTCATGGGTTGTGTGAGTGGATGTGATGGTGCATGATTAGGAAATTGATTCAAATTAATTCTTAATTCGTTTCCATTGATGTCAGTTGTCCTTCTCCCCGTGGCTGTGTGTGCCGTATGAGGGTGACAAAGGCATTTTGGCTGTTCTGCGACCATCCGCTCACGATGACTGGAAATCAATACATAATTGTTCCATAATTTCAACCAATTGGCAGAATACAATGGAATGAACCTCGCAATGATCCCAAAACTATCTCCTTTTTGTGACATTGACGTCGTTCGGTGCAGCGTTTAGGTTCAGGCGTTGTTAAAAATTATCTCGCATCCTCTGATTCTGTTTTCCAAAGAAGTCTTTTGTTCGGCCGTGCCTGCTGGTATTGTCAGAAAAACTTTAAGGCCTCGTCAAAACAAAAATATTCTCTAAACTTTCGATATTTTCGCTTCGCACTTACACACACGCAACGCAGAAGATTGGGAAGAAGAAAACGGTCAAAATAAATTGTTTCAGAGATAAGCATAAATTACAAGCCCCGCTTTTGTAAGTTGCATGTCGAATAGTCGCAGGCAGAAATTTCGTAGAATTCCGGAGTTCATAATGCTTCGTTTAATCTGCACTGGTTTACAGCCCAGTCAAATGTTGTTGTTTCCCCGTAGCGGAGACGAATCATTGTCAGCTTCTCTCTTTCATTGGATTTACACCATCTTGGCTGTGTCCATCGTTACAATTTGCCGCAGGATTTCTGTCGTCGTTTTTTACCCAACTTACAACTCCAAAACGTGTCCCTATGCTTTGTGCAATCCAGTCCCGGGGGATAAAAAGGAAAAATGGCGAATTTTGCAAAGAAGGTTCTGTTTGATGACTGTGAATGGAGAAATTTTCTGAATTCTTACAGGGTGGCAATGGGTATTGGCTTTCTAAATTTCTTTGAATTGCAATCACGTTTGACTTCATCAAGTGCCAAAGACAGTGCATCATATAAGTGACAAGTTGCTGATGAACCACTCGGTTCATCTCTGCTTCAACTTCAACATTTTTGCATGTCCAAACAGATTTTTATTTCGTAATTACTTTTTCCCGTCTCCGTTTTCATGCTTTTTTATGATTTTCGCTGGGTGAACATTCGATGGGTTGTCGTCATTAATGGGATGAGGGTTGAGATTGTTGCAGAATTAAGGAATAATTTTCATCGAAGGGATCTTTCACTTTTTATACAGCAAAAAAATAGGTGGCAGAAATGAAACCCTCGCAGAAATGCAACAACAAAAAATTGCGACATGCCTTTCGCGATTAACGATGAATATTCCCGGCAAGTCCTATTTTTTATTGAAACTATGCAACAATGGAAATTAAATCCCCTTTCCACGACACGCCGAGTGTTACAATCGCTTTGATCGGCGATAGAACACGCAGAATTCTCGCTGAAGGGAACCAAATCAATCGATTTTATTAAAAACGTCGTTTCAACATCAACAGAAAGTCGACTTTGCAGATTGTCAATCGACGGTTTAGCCTTTTGCGTAGCTGTACTTTTCGTGTGCGACCAACCAACAACTATTTGGCGATACAATCGCGGTCAAAATTGCTTTCGGACGAAGACGAGAAATCACCACTACAACTGCGAGGGAGAGATTTGAGGGAGACGAGACACGACACGACACTGTGGCAGCAATTCATTGTTCACCGTGCTTAATATTTATTACCTGCGAAATTCTAAGTAAACAAATACGTTTTCAACCCCCAGATGCACATCTCCGAAACGATTTTTTCTCGATTCTTCTTTGCTCGTGTTTGATGTTTGTTATTTTGTATCCTTTGGTGGATGCTTTTCCTTCCCTCGCTGCAAAGTCTTTGTAACAAAAAAGTAAAAAAGACGAGTTTCTTGGCGGGCCCCGTTAACAATTCGATCCAATTTATGCCAGAAAGGAAGCCTGAATGGAAGTTTTTCTTCTCAAAAGACAATGATTCATCGGATTTTAAAATCCATCGCTTCCGAGTCTTCATTTCTTTCGAACAAAGGGAAGAAGCAAGGAGACAAAACTGGAGTCGTGAAGGAGTTTTTTTTTGTTTGGATGGAACGAAGGAAGCGTGAAGACAGCGAAAATTATTTTACGGGGCTCGTTTCGAGGTTATTTAAATGATGAAAATCAGTTTAAAGTGGAAAACTGTTGATTTTATGTAAACATTTATCTCAAAATGATGCGAACAACTATAAAGACATCACTTCTAAACTTCCCCAGAAAATTTATGATCGTTTATGAACATTTAATAAGATCTCGGAGGTGATGAAAGACTTCATCACGCTCAACAGCCTCGCAATGCAACTTCCAACTCTTGCAGGCGCAAGAAACAGGACGTTTATGCATAATTAAAAGGAAATTCGTCGGTGACAGTTATCGGCGTCTGAATCGATTTAATTTACATAACAAGAGACATTTCAACACTTCTCCACTCCCGCTTCCATTGCAGACGATGTTGAAGAAGCGGTGATTTATTTAGTGATCTTGTGAAGGTGTTAATTATGCCTCGGTGACATGAGTGCTGTAATTAGATAGCGGCATGTGAAATAATTACGGTGTAGTTGAAAAAAATGCTGCAAATCGATACGAAATTGTGTCATAAAGGTAGTTCACTTCATCTCTAAGGGTTCCAATTGAAATTAATTGAACTTGGTTCGCTCTTTTCACTGCTTTTCACTTTGACTAATTTAGCGGTGATTCAAAGAAATTTTTCAAGTCGAACAAAGAAACCTTGAAAATTAGGCGACACAATGGCTTGATTCCGATAAATCATCGATCGCATCTTGTTCATCTTTGAATTACAACGTATGAACTAATCATAAATCACATTTGCACAATAATTCGCCCTTTCGATCTCAATGGCGTTTTATCTCTCTCCAATCGGTCGACAAAGAAAAATCAATCGCTAATTTATTTTCGGGTAGGAACTCATTGATTTTCACTCTTTCAATGACTTCTTGTGCCTTTTCTCGGGGCGCTCGCTCGCTCGCTCTCAATGTTTTCAATTGATATTTTATTTATTCCTTAATAATACCACCAGCAAATTTATTGCCATTCCCGGACTACATTTGCGCCTTTTCTGATTGCTGAAACAAGAAAAGAAAACGGTTGTTGAAGGCAAATCGTTAGTTCAGTCGGAGAAAAAGTTCCGAGATTTATCAAGATCATCGCAGGTAGATATCGCAAATGAAATCTCTATGGCGTAATGATATCATTTAAACCCCGAAAAGTTTCGCTTCAATTTCTCTTCATTCTCGGGGCCTTCTCCGTTCAATTCTTTATTTGTTGCAATTTATCGATGTATGGATTGGAAGTTTGTTCTTACATTGTGGAATCGGAAACCCTCTCAAGGAAAGGGAGAAGGAACAAAAAAAATCGGCAAAATTAAATTTATGAACATCGATTACTCAAGATTGGGCCACAGGTCACGTGGGCCGTGCAGCTGCTTTTTTCAAGTAAGAAATAAAAGAAAAGAAAAGTTTTGAATTCGTTGAGACTCGGGGTTGAAGAGATAAATTTCACTCTCGTTTTCTTCGTTTCTTCTCATTCGGAAAACAATCATGATTAAAATTGGATTTCGTTGAAGTGATTTCTTTAGCTTACGCGAAATCAAGAAGCATTTGAGAAATATGGGGAGAGGAATTGATTCCATACCCTTTGCTGCTGTTCCCACTTTTAATCTGAAAGTCTAGGACTCGGGAAAAAGAAACAATTGAAGAAATCAATAAAACGTCGAACCCTTATCTCAACTCGTTTAGAATGCCTTTTTATTCACGATAAAGATATTTGTTTAATTTTATTACAATTCGGTAGCACTCGATTTGTATTTTCGATTGAACGTTATTGGGTGACAAGGTTGCGTGCATTTAAACATGTGAGAACTAATCGCTTTCTCGGTGGTTTGAAGTGATGCTTATCACCAGCTTATCACTTGAAATCGATACGGTGAAGCAACGTCATTCACTTGAAAATTGACATTTCGAAGAACTTTTCTGTTCTTTCAACCTTATTGCTTGGAAATTATCAATGAATCTTGGTAAAAGTCGACCACAAACCTCTGCAACATTGTCACATCCACCGTCGCCAATAAAATAAGTGAAAAAAATCACACTCCAAAGCTGCTGCGTTGAATCAGTGCTAATCTGCGTTGGAGCATTGACAGCTTTATAAGCTGAGTTCAATCGACTGTGCTTAGTCGATCGAGGCTTTTAATTATGTACAATTAGCTTACGAGTGCGAAGCGGTGCAAAACCGTTAATATGCAACAACCTATGCAAAACAATTAACGTAACTTGAGTTTATTTTCAATCAAAATGCGAAATTTTGAGTGGAAATGGAACAAGAGCGGGTTGCGATGTGCGGCGACCGCACGAAAAGAAAGAAAACAAGCAATTTAAATGCCACGCGCTTGCCAAGAGTGGAATATCGTATAAAAAAGCTGCTCATGCTGTGGAGATTAATGCTCGGAGATAAGCAACATATGATGCAGAGCTGTGTGTGGATTATTGGAAAATTATTGGGCGCTAACTCGCTTCTTCTCATGACCATGCCGCCGATGTTACCAACGCGAAGCGACGCGATGAAATGAAGCAATCAACGTAACAAAGTGAACGAATTTATTTACATTTCATTGTTCGCTGACAATTTTGCATCTTTGTCATAGCGACGCGCATGTAAGCCGACGAAAACAGCATTCGGAAACAAAACTAAATGCTGCTGAAATTGAAGCATCTCGGAAAGGTCTTTATTACACCGCGCTGAAATCATCACCGGTGAAAGAGAAATGCGATTCATTCGATCCACGTTAAAGAATTATATTTCATTCCGGGGCAAGCGGAGAGCAAGAGAAGGTCGTAAACTCTCTTATGCTGTGCAAATCTTATCTTTTGTCGCGGCAATGAATTATGGACGTCCACATCACTCGCATTAACACTGGCTTCAGAATGGAATACGCCAATTTTGAACGATAAGTTCAACCGTATGTTTTATAGTTTTGGGGCGGGATATAAGGAAGGTTGTTGGGTTTGTTGAATGGTTTGATGTTTAAATCCACATCTGGTTGATTTAGCGATAACATAGTTTGATTGCAAGTGTCGACACCTGATAACATTCTTTCACTTAATTAATAAACGATAAAACTTAAAAGTATAACAAAATCTAATAGATTTGATTTAGATTTTACTCGTCAATTTTTCAAGCCAAAGCAGCAACTACCACATCACTCACAAACTGCCCCACGGTTGTCATAAAATAAAAGAACAAAGCGATGCTTCAATGAAGCAGCATCAATGTGCTGTCCGTTGAAACTTATCGCAGTTGTAATTTTCTCAAATATTTATCACCAGCTTCCGTCGCGGAATTGTCGTGTTTGCGCTTGGACGAATTCTCGACTCTGATGAATCAAGAGACAAACAGATTTGATAATATTTTTTCTCGCTCGTACATTTCCTTTCACTTCATGCCACTTGTGAATGCAATCGTCGCAGATGAAAATGTTTACACAATAATCTTTTCAGCTCAGAACGGGCGAAGCAGCGGAAAAAGGGGAAACAGACACAGCAATTCTGCATAATCCACAGTGCTTAGCGCCACAATCGTCAATTACATTAAGAAGAACGGTCAACTGGCAAAACTAGCGATTTAAGTGACGCCAAAATGTCGTCGATGTGATTATGTCTTCTCGTCGCTTCTCTCTGCTGTGTGTCAAAGTGTCGACATTTATCAGTCACGTTTCTTATCTTCGCTCTAATGCTCTAGTTGGCATGAACACACTTTTCTCTCGATCTCGTTGACCACAATAGTCGATAAAGATGCTGGTCCTGCGCGTCATAAATATTTCGCTGACGCTAGAACATAAGCGTCTTCGTCCAATCGCGCGGTAATGTATTCGTTATGCTTAGCTGGTCGGATGCGATTTGAAGTCGTTAGATGGAAGCATCGCACATGAATTTACGCGGAGATTTCTTCAACTGAACGTCGCCTCACCACATCCAAGCTGATTTAACAACGGTTTTATAAAATTTTAAAATTAACAGACTCGTGAGGGTGTCAAAGGAGCGATTGCAGCAGCTTTAATTAACGTATCAAACATTTACGCCGGAGGGAACTTTCACACAAAAGTCATAAAATGCACACATGCAGCGGTGAAGATTTTTATTGCCATGCAGCAGGACACATCATCATATCCATATGTCCAGAAAAGAAGAAAACATCAAAAAAGAATCAAAACTGAAAGCGGAGACGAAAGAATAAAAATTAATGACATTTATATTTGATCAGAAACGGCATCATTAAGAGTTGCATCTCGTGTGAGTCAACCGAATGGAAACCTTGAAATGCTGGTAAAAGTTTACGCACTGTGGTGAATCTCTGTTGCAAATGATAAATGACGACTTGCAGCGAACAAAAACTGTGGAAAAGTAAAAAGAACTTGGCGGGATTTTTTTTGCATAGCGAGCAATTTGGGTTCAGAAGGTTCTGTTGATGCATGCAGCCATGACTAGAATCGAAAAAGGTCTTTTCACGACTTTGTACCGTTAATTTTTGACCCGATGCACGCAAAAGTTCGGTTGATTAATCGACAGATTACTTCAGGAAAAAATCTTCGACGTTGCCGTCTCACCGGGAAAGGGCCCGTAAGCGATAACATCAACAAATAAAAGTGATGATGCATAAATATTTAAATTTAAATTAGAAAAGCGAACAGTTTTCGACTTGCACCGTCCCATCATTAGGACGTGGCTTTGTTGTTCTACATATTTCGAGAAAAAATCACAAATCAGCATAAAAAGACGAAGCCAGCAGCCCCTTCGGGCGATATGCATGAGAATCCCGTGGAAGAAAGTTAACCGTCACCGTCTTAATTCATTCTTAAAATGTTTATTTAGTTGGCAATTGAACAAAAACAACAATTACAAGAAAGGAAGGTTCCGGGACCTCTGGAAAGTCGCTCTCGTTTTATGAATAGGAACCAAATTATCTTTTTGTGCTGTGCTGTGTCGTCCCCGTTGAAAGAGTTGAATCAACTTTAATCCGTTGTTACCCATTGTTGAGCGATGGCACATGAAAACACAAAATAACAACTCGTTTCACGAGAAAATCTTCTTAACATACGATTTTTCAAAAAAAAAAACTTGGAAAGCGAAGGCAAAGAGTTCTTGAAATAGGACGCATGTGAAAACATAAATAGACACATCAATTTTTCATGTCGCATCTCCTTTGGGCCGGGAACAAACTGGTTTTTTGGGAGAGTGATTCAAACAAAGGACAGAAGCAGGGTCTCGGGAAGGTTGCGGACACCGGCCCAAACGGGAATTCCGAGTGAAACTTTCTTGCTGTCCAGAAACGCAAGAAACTTGCGGAGACGCTGGTCAGAGGCACGTCCTGGCAGTGAAAGTGAAAAACGGGACCGCAGTTGTCGTGGCAAACAAACCATTAACCGAGTTGGATGATCATCATATTTTGATGAATGAACGTTCAAGTTCTTCTTTTGTTAGTTTAACAGCAAATCTTGTGACAGTTCGTCGTCGCAAGAGAACGGAACTTTAACGATGACGAAGGACAAAGCCCCGTCACCATCAACATGTGAGAATCCCGTTTGAAGATAAATATTCACAGCGCTTTCGTTCCTACGAATTCATCATCAACTTTTTATCCCCCATAATCAACTGAAACGAGCTGAAAACTGTCAAAACTGGATCTTGCTAACAAATGCTTTCTTCCGAGATAGACCAAAAACAAAAAACGGTGCCGAAATAGTGGAAAAACTCTGACATGTCCGCATGTGATATGATAATGCGTTTTAAATCTTTATAAATTTGATTTCTTATTGTTGTACATCCTTGCTCGTGTAAACAAGAACCGGGCGGCCCGGGACGGTTGAAACATGTTGATGAATGAGTGTGCGTTTAAATGCTTCGTGATTGAAAGGCGAAATTATGAATTTTTAATTGCTACTTATGGATTTTCATTTGGTTCTTGCCATTTATGTATTCAATTTCATAAGGTGGGAAGGAAAGCTTTCTAAGGAGAGTTGGTGATGATTTGGCGAATCCGATACAAAAAAATCCGTTAGGTTCAAATCTCTTGTGAAATTGGCTGTAACTGTAGCTTTGACGAAAATTTATTTTTGCATTGCACAATTTCTATTCATATTGTTTCCGTTGCATCTTCATCAAGAAGGTTTCCAACCAAACCAATCTGCACAAAACCGCTTCCCACCAAAGCAAAATAAATTTAATGGAAATCGAAACGAGAGGTTCGGCAGCAGCCACAAATTGTAAAGAAAGCGACTGTACAAGCGAGAATCACGAAGGGTGGAAATTCAATACAGCTAAAAACAAATATAAACAGCGCGAAATAATGACCACTGCCTGCTTGTTGTTTCGGTGGAAGGAAAGAAGAAAAATCCGCTTCTCCCTACCGTATGTTTACTTTCTTCTCCCATTCCCGATGCTGACGTTTTGGGATTACGTTCATCCATGCCCGTCTGCTTGGCGCATTGTATAAACGATTTTATTGTGTTCCATAACATCTTTTTAAAATATTGAACCTCGTAATGGACAGCGAAGAGGGAGAAGACATGAAAAAAATCGATTTTGTATTTAGTTTTGTGTGAAATGGCAAATAAAGGATGTCGAGTCAATGTCCAAAATCTCTCTCGCTTGTTTTTCGGTGGCCATCGTTCATTATTTCTTCCGTTACGTTCGAGGATGGGAAACTTGATGTGAAAAATAAATATTTAAACCGTTCCGAGTTGGCTAGCAGGCACATAAAACTTCACCTCGTTCACGTATTCAAAAAAAGCAACAACGACACAGCGGAAAAAGCGACACGAGAAAGAGAGTTCGTTGAAGATGGATTTCTTTAATGGACACAACTGCAACCACACCACACGAAGAACTTGGCAAAGAAAGAACGCGAAGTGAAATGTTAGTCAAGCGTGAATTTTCCGCAGAACGGATGTTGGCGAAAAAAACTTTTTCGTGCACACAGACAAAGGCAGGCAAGGCGGCGAATCTCCAACTGAAATGTCTTTGCTGTTTTATTTCGGCCATAGCTTCGCTTCACGTTTAATTACCTTTGACTGACGATGAAGCGAAAGAACTGCTTTTTGAAAACGTAATCAGCAGACCCATGTTAATGGTTGGTTAAATGGAGGTCCCGTTGGTAGATGATTTATAGATGGAAGTGATTTGATTTATGGCGAAGGTATTTACTTAACCTTTTCTCCTTTTCCATTCTTCGGATTCTTTCTTGCCTTTGGTGTCAATAAGAGAAAGAAAACACAAACAGCACAGTGCACTTGGAAATGATATGCAAATGAGGGAAGTAAAGGTGCACTCCGAAGGGAAACTTTGGCTATTAACAAGACACGATCATTTGCGATTGTCTTTAGGAAAAACGTTGTTGTGATTTATGTCGTCGATGAAACCGGTTGTGACTCGGACTTAAAGTAAATATTTATCCTGCAATTGTTAACTGCCTTCCTGTCAGTGATCTGAAAAATGAGTTGATTTCCCCGAACGGGACAGCCAAAAAACTGTTCTAGCCACCATCTTTAAGAAATGCTAATCGACATTGCGTTTCAACGAAGGGATCATCGTAATTCCCAGCATAGAAACGAAATTAATCAAAGTTGGTGCATTTAATGACATTTTCTGTCGCTGTGATAAATTGGTGGGCTTTACCAACCCGGGACTGGAGGGATGGTTAACCTTTATTGCGTTGTTTTTTTCTTGAATTGAATTGATTATTTATCAAAAGGGAAGATTGATATAAAGCAGTTTTGTCACTAAATAAAAAAACCTACACTTTTCAACTACTTAATATTGCAGGATTTGAACTAAAATATTTCTTAATTCTTAGTTCAGTACAACCTGAAACATTACGTCTACATTTATTTCTCACGATCATAGCTTATTCTTAATGTTATCAAAGTTTCTTTCGCGAACCCCCTAGCACAACCGTCGATCCACAATGGCAGTTGATTATCAAAAAAAATTCTTCGTTCATTCGCCCTCGAAGCCACTGAAATTAGCCACTTATAAAATTAAATTTTGTGCAAAAAGAAGCATAAAAATTGCAGAAACACACGAAGAACTCTGCACATTGTGAAGAAAATCCCCCAAAAAGTATCGTGGCAAGACATTTTTGCATAAATTTAGCACAGCTGAATGATTTTTCAAGTGTTTCATTAATTTTTTGCTCGACAACAAAGCGGGCGACTTCAAAAAATTGAAACTTAAAAGTTGTTTTCGGCAGAAAAGTGAGTTTCAATGCCTTTTCGTCTATTGATCGCCAGCCGCCGTGCTTTCTTATTTCAATAAATCACCCATGCAGCGTATCAGAACGGGATTTTTAATTATTTCCAGCCTATTGTCCCCGGCATCCCTCTCGAAGCATTTCCGAAGAAGTCGCTGTGTGCTGCCTCGGACGCAGTTTCATTTAATAGCCCTAAGCTAGAACGTTTTTGTGCTCGCAACTCTAACAAAAGAAAACACGCGGGGATCGCGATTCGCGTTTTTTGCTGCCTGCCATTCTTCTCGTCTCCCGTGCCTTCTTTTTACACTGCCTGCCTGCCAACAGTGCATCAGAAAATAATAAAAAAGCAGTCGCTCTCAAAATGTAACACGAAAAAAAGTTAGTCGCGTGCATACGCGATATTTGATTGTTCTTCCTTTTTTGCTTGCCTTCCTTCCCCCTTTTTTAATTTCTTCTTCTCGCCGGTGCTTAACGATGATTTACATTTTTTATAGTTCTTTTATCAAGTCGAATGATGAAAATGGCATAATGACATTGTGTTTGTACGCATTGTGTTGACCCAGCGGCTCGAAGACTATTCTAATTTATTCATGACGCGCGATGACGATACAAAAGACAAACAGTTCCTTGACAAGTTGATCCGTGGACTCACAAGTGAACGGGTTCCGTCGTTTGTCGAGCGCCGCCGTCTCACAGGATATTCCATTGCATGTAATTTGATCTATAGTTTAAGCACATCTTGACTGACGAGTCGCTTCGCGTCGCGGAAGATCATTTCAATGACTTTGCTGTCACCTCAAAAAGCGAATTAAAGTGTTTGCAGAAAAGGGGGAATGTGAGCGATACAATGTTTGATGAGACACTGCTTTGCATTTCGAGGTAAATACCGTCGCCGTTGAACGAGTAACACGAAACTCATCCAAACAGAAGAGAATTATTTAATCTCTTTCATTGCTGTTCCTGTTAAACTTTTTTTCGTCTTTCAAGACAATCGCGAAATTGTGCCAGTTGCACAATGCATATGGTCGGCTGTTGATCCACATTACACAGTGCACATGACGGTGTTTCTTACAACAATTTCTTATGCATTTTTTGTGTGTTGTTTAATTATAATAATAAACTTGCACACATGAATGGGGAAGGTTGTGGTGCTTTGGTGCCTTCTAGGACAAGTTTTTAAATGAATGTAGAAGAATTTTGAGGTTACGAAGCTAAAGTTTGTTCAAAACTTGCCTTGAAAAGTCAAGAATTATTACTTAAGAAAAGCTTTACAATTATTTTTTATGCTTTAAAGTTACACAATTTACTAAAAGATTCACTCCATGCCAACCATCCCTGCTTCCACTAGAAGCCTTCATGTGTTCATACACTTTCTCATTCGTCTTTTTGCGAACAATAAACGTTTTTGGTTACTGTCGCTTTTATTATGCTGCTTTTAAGGCTTCTTCGGCGATTACACTTCGCTGGTCATCACGATATGTTCTTTTATTTTGATGATGCACTTGTTGTGCACATAAAAGTTTCTTCGGTCCGAAAAGGCACATTTCGGGGGGGAATGATTATAATTTGTTTTATTTTTTCAATTTTTCTTCTCTCGCAATCATGCAATAGCAATTGGAACAGTTTTTTGCTGTTTGTGGCGGTGGCTATTAGCCCTCAACAATAAGTTGTTTGACGGGATCATCTCTGCAAAGTGTTTCAAAACATGATTCGGCTGCTGGATTTACTTTAATTTTCTTCTTCCAATTTCTACCGTCTGCCGCACTTAATGAAAGGCAAAAAATAATTGAACGATTCTTGAAAATAAAAGTATAAGAATCATCGCGAAAATTCATAATTACTCTGCGAGACTTCATTACCGATGAGTTGGTTACTTTTATCATTCTGCACAGATCATTATGTTGAACATGCACGATGGGAGTTGGAAAAAAAACAATTAGTGAAGCACAAAAGGCGAAAATGTAATTAATGAAAGCACTTTGGCGTGATACGCGTCTGAAAGCATCGCAGAAGAACACATCAATCAATCGCCGATGTTGAAGTGGGTCTGAAGACGGCGAAGTGGAAATACCGTATCGATTTCCACCGCAATGTCATCACAACGCCAGATATGAAGATAAATTAAAACTGATAGCGGAAAGTTTTCTATGCATGACATAACACACGTCGTCAAAATGGTTCATCTCAAGTGCTTTGTTGTGTTCCGATCAGAATAATTGAAGTGAAACGTCTCGCTTTCGATAAAATGTTTCACGTTGCTTCCTTTTGCGTTAATGATCGCTATCGTAGATTATTTTGATATTTTTTAAGATTTTTAAGGCCACTGAGAATTCACTGTTGAATAACAACTAACTTTAATGTGAAGTTTGCATTGAGACGGGATGGTTCATAGTTTGTAGGCTTTTTGTTTAAAGTCAAAGTAGAAAGTACACGTGCTTCGAACTAATAATTTACATATGAATAATAAGAAGAACATCGAAAAATTCCAGAAAACATTGCAAACACAATTGTTCTCATCTTCTTCGCCAGATCCGCTCCTTCCCATCCCTCATAAGTGAACAGATTGCAATCAAACATGAAATTCTCTTTCACAAAATTTTCCTCTTCAACTGTCATCCAATTTTCTCATTCCCCGCTCTTATTTTTGACCACTCCGCTGAATGGACGAAATTGGAAAAACGAAAACCAGATTACAATTTTCTTCACGACTGCCACATCACATTTTCCAATTTTTTTCTTTCCTCCTGATTTATCAAGCGCAATAAAATTGAAAGGAGGGCGAGAGAAATGCGGAATAAGATGAAAAAAAACTCTCGAGCACTGAAGAACCAAGCGGCAGAGCATGTTGTGCGGCATTAAAAATGTCCATTATTGATCCGCGAAAAGGAAATGAAATTCAACGACCGAACATAAAAAAAATCTTTCTCGATTTCTTTTTTGCAATGCCCTCCCTCGACAGCGTTGTTTTCTCTCCCTCGCCATCCATCACATTCAGCTGCTTCGGCTATTCAACCAGAAATCACCCTTTTCTGAATCTCGCTTTGGCGAACACAAAAAATCAGCAAGAAAACCGATTGTCCTCACACCATTCTTAGCGAGAAGAAGGCGAAAAAAATGCCAAACCATCATTTAGGATGTGGATATGTGGATGTTTGGTCGAGGGTGATGTTATTACAATTTCCATCAGGACGCTTTTTTCTCTTTTCTTCATTATTTTCAGTTTTTCTTTCTTTCGTGTTCAGTTTGGACATTCACTCGACATTTTTTCCTTCTGTGCCTCGTGTATTTAGTCATTTCATCCCTCCCGCTTTCGCTCCGTCTCAGAAGTTTTTTTTCCCGTCGTGGTTGTTGTTGGCGTTCCTTGGTCCCGAGGATAAAGTAGCGGCATAATGACATGACCAAACAGCACCGACTTGATGAAGCGTGGGAGGTTGATTCAAATTGAAATGAAGATTGACTGAAATTGGCTTGAGAACGTGTGCGCTGTTCGCACAACAGAGCAAATAACTTAAAACGAATTGAAAATTGATCTCCTGACTTTTTCTCTAGCAAGAACGACGCGAGTTGGACATTCTCTTGTTTTGGTTTTCCTCCGGGAAACTTCTTGATTCACAACAAAAAAGAAATTCTAGAACTTTATCATCAATTTCTGTTCCACCACCTCGCATGCACGCTGTGTATACATTTGGGAGATTTTCTCGCGAGAAAAAAGAACACATCGAGAGTTGATTGATAGAACGAGGGTGATTTGGAAGATTGTAAGGCGTTACGGCCCGCTCCGTTCGCTATTTTCGTGATGCTGTGCTTCGACCCTTCTGATAGACGTTCAATTTCCAACACGGGCATGTGTTGGACCTGCATATTACAGTTTCCTTTCAAATCCACTCTCTTGTGAGTCGGCATTATTTGTAAAAAAATCGAATCACGAAGAAAACACTGCGAGCTGTGAGATTGAAGAAAAACGTGGA
Source organism: Belgica antarctica (assembly GCA_000775305.1). Taxonomy (NCBI): domain Eukaryota; kingdom Metazoa; phylum Arthropoda; class Insecta; order Diptera; family Chironomidae; genus Belgica; species Belgica antarctica. The sequence goes on along the minus strand of JPYR01000575.1, from coordinate 5,260 downwards.
AAGTATGAAAGATCCTGACGCAAAAGCTTTTCTTCCGTCACGACCGATCGATACCGTTGTCATTGAGTTCACGTGTCTCGAAACGCTTTTCTTGAGAACGATTCGTGAACATAGCAATTGACAAGTGTGGCAAGATTTCCACGAAAGCTTTCGTCAGAATTTTCGTTCCAAAGTGAAATTCACTTGCACTCAACGCATTCAACAACTTCATGTGCTCACACTCGTTCAATAATTGTCCTTTAATTCACAAAATAACCAGTTTTATTGCCAAACAAAGCCATGTGCTTTCATTTTTTTGTTGAATTCGCTTTACTTTGTTCCACTTTTGTGGGTGGATTTGTAGTTTTTTCTCTCGGTTTTCATTCTTTTCCCCCCAAACTCACACAACGAAGTGAAATGTAATTATGTAATTTGGTTCTGTTGAAAAATGTGTTTTCACTTTTGTTGAGCGATTTTTTCACTCACAGGATTTTTTCATGAATGGAAGGAAAGTTGTACACATTTTTTTTCCATCGTGAGCTTTTTTGTGGCTTTTCATGATGTAGATAGAGCAGAGAATTTTTTCTCCTGCAGCATGCAAAATTTGCTTTTTTATGTTATTTACTCACTCCATCCAACGAGTGGAGTTGAGTGAGACATAAAAAACTTTATGACTTTCTCCGTCTACCCGGCCACATGGCACAATTTCAACTTCTCTCACTTTTATTTGTTTAATCCAGAAATTGTGCTAATTTCCCGACACTTCTTTCTCTCTCACTCTCCACTGCAGCCCACGCGTCTCAACTCCCCAGAAATGGTGTTGAAATCACGTAAGGGAAATTCGTTTGAAATGGCAACTTTGCTGTGCAGCATTCTGATAGGATTTGGATTCCCGGCGATGGTTGTCTCGGGATATGCGACACGTGAGGTGACGACGAACGATCAAAGACGAGTCAAGTGTCCCTACATCCCGGAAGATATCGTCGAAAGCGAGGTCGTGGAAGAACCAGACCCGAAGTATCGATTGAAAGACTCTCCGTTCTTAAAGAGTCGTTTTTTGATGCAAGTCGAGGAGTCAAAGCTTGACGCTGAAAATGAAATTCTCGCCGAGATTGCACGTCAGCAGCAGTTGGAGCTGGAAGAGTTTGAACGTCCGCCACCCGACCCGAAAAACGGTTTCCGCTCTCACGCTTGGATTGCCATGATTAAAGACGTTCCGTGGTGCCACAAAGAAGAGTTCAAGCGCAAAGAAGAAGACGACAACGATGAAAATGTGGAACCGATGGCGTTTTTCATCGAACCATCGACGGGATTTCGCCACGAAGTCTCCGATCCGTGCTTTCAAGGCATCGAAAGTATTTGGAACCATCAGAACTACTACGTAAATCGACAGTTCCCGGAGACATCCATCAACGAGATGGACTGGGATTTGGCGGACACTGTGAAGTGGGAACATTTCCTTGTCGGCGAACCGTTTGAGCTGCGAAAAGAAAGAAAACCCGAAGACGAAGAAGACGTGCCAGCTGAAGACGAAGTTTTGGCCGTGGAAAAACACCTCGACATGCCCTTCTCGTGGGTTGACATGCTTCACATCAGTGGTGCTGACTTTGAAGAACGATTTTTGGGTGGCGAAAAGAAGGAATTTTTCAAATACGCCATTTACGAGAAGTTTTCACCGTACAAAAACTGCGATGGACTGATGAGACGCTTGACGCTTTTCGAGACACTTGAGTACGAGAATCCGTACACGAAGTTCGAGTGGTACGAGAACCGAGATGATTTATTGAAGAGCGTCAGGCGCGACTTGAAAACTGAAGAAATCATCGAGACTTTCCACAAGGGACGCAGCGATAGTTTGAAGACGCTCGTTCGCTATACGGATCCAAAGCATGAAATCGTCATGAAGTTCTTCGCTTCCAGCCGCTTTGATTGCATGAAGCAGATCGTCTACTCAAACTCGGAGTTTATCGAAGAACTCTACGAAAATCGACGCGATTTGTAAGAAAATTTGAGTTTGAAGTGGCGTAACGAGAGTTCTAAGGTGGAACATTTCGGAAATATCGTGACACCACATTCAATCCGCCTCTCGATACCATCAAAAATTCTGATTTTCAATTCTTCTTCAGGCTTTCTTACCGAAAATTCTTCGTCAAAGACTCCCAAGACTCGGTCACGCCATCCATCGAGGTAAGCGCTTTATAATCTGACCTTCATCACAACATTCCTAATTGAATTGTTTCCCAGAAAATCATCGAGAAGTTCAATCGAAATGAAAAAAAGCTCGCTAATGATGTCGCAGTTCGTCATTTCATTCGTACCGAAAACAAAATATTTGTTCAATTTCATTTCGAACAAGACGCAATAACGGCCACGACTAAAACATTTACAAAGCCGTCCCGCAGCGAAGATCAACCGACGTTTAATGTCGAATCCATTGATGGCTACGTCTCAAATCCTTGGGCGCCGCAGATGAGTGACTTGGAGCTGTACTACTTGCTGCATAAGTTAATGAAGGATGAAGAGAAGTCTGTCGACGCTTTTCACGTTCGTGACGCCGAAATAAAAGAAATCCTGGAGGTTCGACAACACCAGACGAAAAATCCGCTTCTAAAGTTCAGCATTTTTGATCCTTTGCGCAACGATTCGGCAAGGAAGCTGCGACTTCAGCGGGTAAGGTTTGGTTGTTTGAAGCCTTCTAGTACAAGTCTTGTGGCAGGTTTTGGAAGTCTCTGTGTTAATGCTTTGTAAAAACTTTTGAAATGAAGAGACTTTAACAAAAATTACTTCTGGTTCCACCTACTTTACCTATTCAACAACTTGTTCAAGAAGGTTTCTGTTAATATTTTAACAGCTTATCAAGTCTTCTCGTCTTGGCAGTTCGAGCAAATGAAAACACGTGAATTGTTGGCAAAGAACCAGCAGGCTGACTTCCTGGCACCGTTTCTCGTACGCTTCGAAGACAAGAAACCGCAAAAAAAAGAAGTTGACGTCGCTATCCAGGATTGTCTCAAAGACTTTAAGAAAAACTACGCCGACATGGAAAATGAGCTGCAGCGACGCTATGACGAGACAACCGCGGAATTGAACTCGCTTAAACGATTTTTGCATCGCTACATGGATCAGTTTTCCGTTCAGGAATACGAAAAGTTTATCCACGAAGGGTGAGTTGAAGAAAAGCAGTCTGAGACAAGCCAGGCAATGGAATTTGAAGTAAAACCTTGTAGAAAAATTAAACCTTTTTAAATTAGTGAAAAACGTAATCCGAGGCTTGTTAAAGACAGATTTCTAAAGAATCTTCGCGCCATGAAAAGGTTCACGTTTAAATATTGAAAACGTTTTCAACAAACTTTTGATTACAGCGAGAATATCGAACGCCATCGCAAAATTATTCAGCAGCGGATCGTCGCCGTGAAGGAAGAGGCGAGTCGAAAATATGGAAATCTGCTGGAATCGATACCGCTGCGATTGGAACAAATTAGTACGGTGGAAGAAGATGTCGTGGATGAAGCTGCAGCCGATGTTCCCAAAAAATAGTTTTCATGCACTCCGGAGTGATTATCGCACGAATTTTCTAGCCAGCAAATAAAATTTTCGTTTGGACTTTTGAAAAATTAATGAAACGCGACGGCAAAATTTTCTTCTTCTTCAGGTCTTTGTCCTTACGGCTCCTATGTATGCTCGCTCATTTCACATCTTCTTGTATCACAAAAGTTCTCCGAATCGAGAGTTTTCAGCAGCTTTCCTTCAAGTCCGTTTGTTTGTGTGGAAAGATGATACATGCGTACAACTGACCAATTCGAAAGGCGAATGCTGTGGACAATCGACATGGAGTGAGAGTTTTCTTCGCTCATCTCGCAAGATGTACATAACGTCGAGGCAGAAACTACACACATAATAAATTTACTCGACAGTTCGCTTCGCCCGTAGTAGTGGTGTTGGTCATCGCTGGCCGTATCTCGCGATTATAAATATTGCCCGTCGTGGGTGGACGTGAACTAATGGAGTCCATGCCGGGGCGAGAGTTTTGAGTCGAATTTCCAAGAACGGCCCTGGGGTGGGAATTGGACGGTGGCAAGACGACACAAGAAGCAGATCCGTGATGTGCTTCACATTTCAACTGAAAACCAGCAGTGCACGAGTACACATGACGGTCAAAGCAGGAGATAGTGATTATATTTCCATTTGAATGGCAACGAACGTGTGAGAATAAATGGGAGAAGGAAGGATGATGGGGTGGCACGGGTGGGTGGAAGTTTGTGTCCGCTTCTACTCAGTCAAGCTACACAAACATGAATTCACATTTTCTTATCGCATCACATTTTGAATACAATTTCCCTCCCGCTTCTTTCCGCTTTTCTTGCTGCAGAGCGAGAGAAACGTTGGACAATGGAGATCGCTTGGTCGCTTTCCTTACTCTTCGCTTTTTCTGCTGACCGTTCGGTGGAAATATTGATTTTTGTGTTCGCCCCTCGACTTCAACCCCTTCTGCTGCCGTATCCACCTTCGCGTCTTTTTGTGTCATCGTGAAGGAGATACGAGAAGAAGAACAAGAAGATAAATTGATGCTGAGCGTTGAAAGTTTTTGCTGGCGAATTTGTTTTTGCCTCTGCAGCAGCATTTGCCATCGCGCCAATTCACGTAGCAAATCTCTCGAGTTCAACTCTGTCCATAAAATGAAACTCGAGATGAAACGAAACTTTCGCGAACATGAGACGCGACATCGACTTTCTGTGTCTATGAAAGCACAGCGCAGAAGAGTGATTGTAGGACGATGATACGAGACGAACGAGAAAAGTCGAAGAAAAATAGCCAGAAGATTCGTGAGAAGGAATCAGACAACTTGAACTTTTCATTTATTTTCATAGAAGTGGAACGGGAAATTGGAATTTTACGACGAATATTTCAGCGACGAGAAATGAACGACTTTATGACAAGGATTAAAGTTTTAATTGCAATTGAAAATGATTAAACTAGACAATGAGAGTTAAGTTGAACGAATAAAGCAACCGCTAAACTTAATTTCTTGAACAATTTTCAGAATTTTTGAGCCACTGTGCCTAGAAAATATGAAATTCTCATAAAAAACGACATCATGTTCATCACAAAATCATACTCAAAGTGAAACGAATGCTTAAAAAACATTTTTCTCCAATTTTTGATGAACCCCTGAAGCACAATTAAGTTTATTTGTAAACGTCTTGACTGCCAAACCGTCGTGAAAAGCAACTGCAATGAATACAATGCGAGCGGAACATCACCCGAGAAATGATTTACAATTTTG